>PVIH01004290.1:102930-143209 GCA_004025045.1 Sigmodon hispidus
ACCCCCACCTCTCCATCCCCAGCCTCCCATTCACCCCCAGTCTTCCATTCATTCCTCCACCATGTCTTGTGCTGCTTGTGGCTAAAAGAGGGTGAATCTCAGACACTTAAGCTTTATTCCTTTAATTGATTTTGGAAATTCATGTAAAATTAATCTGAAGATCTTGCACCAGTGATGATCTAAGTGATCCCTGCCTTGGTCATTAAATGGTCCAGCTGCCGTCTGAAGATTTGCCAAAACCCTAGACTGACATTTGTTTACAGTCTGAAGGCAGAGACGTTTCCAAATGTCACGGCAGGTTTACCTTATTGAGAGGACAGCTAGAACCTGTCCATCCACCTGCCTCAGGCTTATTGCCTGGGGAACTAGTTCCCCTCCCCCCCTTCCTTTCTCCTTTTCCTTCCTCCTCCTCCCCTTCCTCTTTCTCCTCCTCCTTTCTCCTCTCTCTCCTTTGGTGTTGTTTTGTTTTCTCTAAGGTAGAGTCTCACTGTGGTGAGAAAGCTGTTGTTGGGATGCTGTGTGGCCCTGTGGTCCCCTGGATGCTGTGGGAAGAGAACCATCTTGCTGGTATCTGTGATAGCCTTGAGGATGGAAGCCACTTGGCAAATACTGACCCAGTTTCTGTCAGTCCTCATTGTTCTGTCAGTGAGTTTGTGCCCCCGGCTCCCCCTCAACCCCGCTCCCCCCGGGCTCCCTGCCTCCCCCTGACTACCTCCCCCCCCAGTCACCACTGGATATTTGTTCCCTCATTTATTTTCTGGTTCTTTGTTTTCCCCAGTCAGTGACAGGATTGCCTCGCTCCTCGCCAGGCTCTCCCACATGCAGGGCCTCTTGCTGCTTCTTACTTACCTGGTTAAGTCTCATGAGAGCAGGAGCAGGTACAGACGTACACAGTTGCATGCACCAGAACCCGCCCGCCCTCCTCGTGGAGAAGCTCCTTCCTCAGCCGGAGCTGTCATCTCAAGGGCCACACCATGAGGAAAGAAGAGGCTGTGAGTCCACCGTGGAGACAGGTCACCAACTGTGGGGGCAGCTTCACTGCCTGTGACAGTCTCCTCAGGGGACTCTTGAGGATAAGAGGGCCAGTGGAAAGCTTGGAGAACAACACCAGACGCACAGCAGACGTGTAGCATGGGTCAGAGCTTTATTACTCTGTAGGGGTGCAAAGATGTCTGGGCCTGCCTACTTGCAGGCATTTGATAAGATTTTGTGGAGCAGTGGAAGTAAAACCACCATCCAAATGAAAAATATCGCATACACACCCCTTAGCTAGGCTCTTACTATGTGCCCTGGCTGATCTGGAACTTGCTACTCAGGCCAGGCTGGTTGTGAACTCACAGAGGGCTGCCTTCCTCTGCCTACTGAGAGCTGGGATCTAAAACTGCCCCACCACGGCAGCAAGCATGGCTTTATCAAGTCTATGAAACGGTAACCCTTATTTTCCTAGGTCTACCTGTGGCTAGAAGGGAAGGAGGGTTTAAGCGTGTGTGTGTGTGTGTGTGTGTGTGTGTGTGTGTGTGTGTGTGAGAGAGAGAGAGAGAGAGAGAGAGACAGACAGACAGACAGACAGACAGACAGACAGACAGACAGACATGTTTCCAAACACCCAGAATACCATAAATTAAAGATGCAGTCTCGAATCACTTACATAGAATAAACTGCAGTTTGGGGACTTTGGTGTTTTATTTTGGTGTAGTTTGGTTTTTAAAGACAAGGTTTCTCTGTGTAGCCCTCACTATCCTGAAACTTGCTCTGTAGACTAGGCTGGCCTTTAACTCAGACCCACCAGACTCTGTACAACACCACAGCCCAACAGGACGTTGTTAAAAGATTTCTTAATGTGAAATGAGCTTTGCCCCAGAGTTGATAGCTACTTAGGAACGAAAACGTATTTTTTAAAAAATAAGATATAGAGAACGGTGGTTTGTCAATCAGTACCTAAGTTTTGCAGGTAACAAATCCTAGGCTCCCTCCACATTTTGGAAAGAACCCGAATTTGAAAGCAGGTGCTAATGCTCTGTGGAGTTTCCTCCCTTCCTTACCCCTTCCTGTCTTCTGGCCTTCTCTCTCCTTGCAGGGGGCGAACACCTCTTCAGAACTTCATCTCCTGTATCCCCACCTCCCCTGCCAGCCTCCAACCCCCGTTGGACTATGGCTGGTCATCCTTTACCATGTCTAGTCCTGGGAAGGGCAAAGCAGCTGTGACCCTTTTATCTCCAAATGCTGTCCCAGTGTGCAGGAGACTGCCCCAGGGAGAGCGACCCCATCAGGGCATGCTGGCTTCATAGTTGGCAGGCCTGCTGCACTTTAATTAAATGAACAGTTTAAATTTCCCCCTCACCCCTGCCCATGCCACCTCACAGTCTGGCCCTAGTCAGCACTGCAAGATGACTGTGTCACTGAGGTGCCTGGAGAGGCCAAAGAGTACAAGGAGGGCCTTTAGTGTAGTATGATCCATACGCAGTCTCGGGGTCCCCATGATTCATCCAGCTCCTTGAGGCCAGAGAGGGCAGCTAATCTAAACTGCGTTCAGACAGCTACCACCAGCTGTTAAATCTCACCAGGCCGCCAGCGGAGCTAATTGGTAGTTCTAGGGTGGGATGTCTGTAGAGCCCAACCCATCCACACCATGCGCTAAGAAACAGCTGTAGGTTAGTACACTTGTGTAGATTGTTCTGGGAGTAAAGGGTAATTAGAAAAGTAGTCATAAAAAGAAAAATACAAGCGTTCACTAAAACCCTGCTGTGTCTTTTCTCACCCACTCCCTCAGAGGTGTCGTCTGGGACATGTCGTGTGTTCACATACATGTTTAGGAGTCTGGTAGATAGAGATAAGCAGCTGATGAACACCATGTGCCATGTTTACACGCTGTAGAATATCGTGTCAAGACTGTAGCTGCCTGCTTTCCTTGTGGGCCTGGCTGCCCGAGATTCCACTGTGACACGACCATCTTAGACAGGTCCTGTCCACTGACGAGCATTTAGCTTCTCTGAGGAACTGTTTTATACTCCAAACAGTGTTGTACTCAGCACCCTCTCCACATATGTCTCTGTTTGTGTGTAAATACATTTCTGAGGCTAGAGGTGTGGATGCTGTTTTACAGCTCCTGCCAGTTTGCTCTCCATAGCATTACCGTATGGCTGTGTTTACATTACCACCAGCTTTGTGGAATCCTGCCCCTCGCTATTTTAGGACTTTGACAGATGGAAAGAATAGCTGCTTGCTTTAAGTAGCCTGGCCTTAATTAGGAACAGGGTCGGCCATCCTACCAGGCTCCTTGGTCATCTGTTGAATTGTCTCTGTAAACTGCTTGTGTTGTTTGCTGGTTTTCTGGTGAGTTTTCAGCCTGTGACTAAGAATTTGTTAAGAAAGCTTACTGACCTGTCTGTCTGTCTATCTACCTACCTATTTATTTACATACATTAAGAAAATTGGTGCTTTCTCATTTATCTTGCAGGTAGATATTTTCTCGAACTGGCCTTTTGATTCACTGGCAATGGCAGCCCTCATACCCTCATAGAACCTTTTTCTTCTCCTCCTCTTCTTCCTCCTCCTCTTCTTCCTCCTCCTCCTCTTCATTCTTCCTCCTTTTCCAGCCAGGGTTTCTCTGTGTACCCCTGACTGTCCTGGAGCTTGCTCTGTAGACCAGGCCACCACCACCCATCCATGCTTTGCGTTCTTGGTGTCAGCTGCAGTGGGAAGTTACTGTGTATATGCCACCCCGTGGCTTGTCCGTGCACTGCCTGCTAAGCATGCCCTGCATGTTGGACGTGCAGCCTAAATGGCCTTTCTGTACACATGGACAGAACCCCTGTCCATCTCATTGTCCAACTGAACCAGCTCCGACCTGGCTTTGTGACCGTAGACTAGTTTGGCCTTATGTTACCAGGACTGATTCTCTCCCGTTTCCCTTCTTTGTCACAGTTTGTCCTTCTGTCACCAAGAAACAAGAGCTGGTGAGATGGCTCAGTGGTCAGGGGCTTGCCATCAAGTCTGATGATCTGAGTCTGATGCCTGGGTCATATGGTAGAAAGACATAAGCA
This sequence comes from Sigmodon hispidus, assembly GCA_004025045.1. NCBI lineage: Eukaryota > Metazoa > Chordata > Mammalia > Rodentia > Cricetidae > Sigmodon > Sigmodon hispidus. The sequence goes on from PVIH01004290.1 coordinate 106,974, forward strand.
ATCCCTGCATGTCATTCTCTCACCGACACACACACACACACACACACACACACACTAAATAAATAAATAAATAAATGTAATTTTAAAAAGTGATAACCTCCCGATACCTTAATTTTACTTTCCCATAGGGAAGTGTCTGTGTCCGTCTTGACTCCCGTAACCCAGCCCTCATATCAAAGAAAGCATCTTGCTGTTTCTCATAGCCAAGTCCCTCACATGCTTGGGACAACCTGCTTTAGCTTTTGTGTTTTTCAGACTTTGGGGTATTTCCACACATACTGAGGTATCTTGCAGGCAGGACTCCAGTCTAAATAGGAGTCATTAGTGCTTTGTATACATTATCATACGCATGGCCCAAGGCTAGCTTTATAGAATGTTTTATTGTCTCCATGTTTCCAACTCTTCACTCAGGTTTGAAGCCTCCATTGTACCATGTCAGCATTCAAAAGGCTTTGGGTGGGGGGGCTGTCAGATTTCAGTTATGGAGCATGTGTGCTCAGCCTATGGTTGATTATTGTGTATCGTATGATGATGATGACATCATCTGCAAATGGTGACTGCCATCATCTACAATATACGTGTTTTGGTCTCCTATGAAAAATCATACTCCAACATTAAATTACATAAGTAGCAGATGAATGCCCTACTTTACAGAAACATACTAATGTTTGCCCATGGGCCAAAACTGTGGACACTGTGTGGTAGTTCAGCTTACTCAGCCACCTCTGGAGAATATTCTCCTGCTATAGACATGCTGCAGGCTGAAATACTTGTGGGATGCTTCCTCAGTATTTTGTATAGGCATGCACCCCTTAAAAAGTGCCTCAAGAATGTTCTATGAACTACGTGTCCCCAACTGCAGACTTGAGGCTACCCAGGGGACCTCTGTGCACCCAGATAGTAGTGTTCTGTGCCATCTGAGTAACCATGAGCCAGAAATGTCTACGAGAATTTGAAATATGCCATCTGGGACTGGGAGCCAGACTTATAATTTTATTACATTTTAATTCATTTTAATTTGAATTGGCACATGGCACTGATCACTTGTAGCTGGTGCTTCTGAGAAGAACTGAGTTTTAATTTTAAGGCTAGTTCATGTTCATTGCAATTGGCATGTGTCACCCAGATAGGTCAAGACTAACCCCAAGTCACACAGCAAATTCCTGACTGATTCCAACCTGGAAATCTCTCGGCCCCCACCCCTGTGCTGGCTGCCTCTTTCCTTCAGTTTCTGCTTCTACTCTGTAAATGCTAACCCTGGCCCTGTGTTTGCACCAGCAAACAGCATAGTAAACAGACCTGCACTGTGCTGACATCTGCCCTGAGGCTGGGTTGGCCCAGATGTTTGTGCAAGTATTGAATTTTTGGCTAAGCCACCTCACTCTTGTCCTGAAATAAGGCTGTTAAGCAGAGTCCCCTGACTAGGGCTCAGGTCCTGCCTGCCTGTCCTTTTTCCTAAGGCCTCTCTGCTTGCTCTGCAGAGCTGATCTGCCTGCGTCCTGAGCCCTTTTGCTCGAAATCTACTAGTGCGTCCTATGGCGTCGAGCATTTGCTGAGAACACTGGCCTTTTGTGAGTCTGTGGTGATTTGATAAGGAGTAAGTGCATGCTCATAACCTCAGCTCTGGGTATAAGGCAGGAAGGAAAGTAAAAATGTCCTGGTCACATAGTGAGACCTGGGGCCAACAACAAGGAGGGCTTCTCTGAGACTGCCATCAGTGAAGGATCCTCAGGAGTGGATGCCAGGACCTTGCCCACACATCTCATCTTCCCCTTCCACCATCCATTCAGCTGAAGCAGAGGTAGCTACCCTCCGAGGACATGTTAGCCTTTCCTGGTGGATAGAAAGGGCCACCTTGGTTGTGAGGGGCTTGCCCACTGTCAGGCAAGGAGTTTATAATCTAGATAGGAGATGTCCCCCAAAGTACATGTGTTAGAACCTTGGTTATGAGTAATGAATTCATTGCTCAGTGTCTTTCATTTGTTGTTTTAAGGTGGAGGCTAGTTAGAGGAAATAAGTCGCTGAGAATGTACCCTGAAAAAATGAAATCTGTCCCTGTCTCCTGGAGAACTCACATACTCATCCCTCCCTCCCACCCTCCTCCCTCTCCTGACCTCTGAAGGTGGGCAGCTTTCCTTCCCTGTGTCCTCCATGATACACATGAACTAAACCTCTAAACCCGTGGGCCAAAATCAACCTCTCTTGCTTTTTAAATTGGTGTTCTTGGGTATTTTATTCTAGTGATAGAAATGCTGGTCCTCGTAGCAGGCAGCAGAGTCTGCAGGATGTCCTAGCTGTGGCCAATTAAGAAGTCAGATCCTTGGGTGGACACGAACCCTGTCTCCCTTTCCCAGAAGCAGCTTCTGCAGGGGCTTGGATTACAGCAGCCACCTGCAGATCCCAGCTCTGGAACTCACTTTCCGGACGCCGGGATGGGTGCAGAATAGGTGAGCTGTGTGACACTCGGCACACAGAACTGGTGAAGGGTCTCACATGGCTGGATGGTGCTCTGTTTTGTTTTATGATCAGGGAGAAGCCTTGAGGCATGCGAAGCTTCTGTGTTCAGTCATTCTTCCTTGCTCTTAGATGAGCCTGTTTCCTGCTCCCCAGCACATTCTCTGAGTAGGTCCCAGTTCTCTGGAGTCACTTGTTTGGTATTGCATAGCCAACTAGTGTTGGGGGTGGGCTAATCTGAACCCATTGTCTTCTTTCAGAGCCCATGTTCATACACCCCTGCTGCCAGTCCGCCCTGGTCTGGCCTTCATCTGACCCCCACATTCCCCGGGACACTCCTGCTTCCTAATGAGGACACTAAAGCCTGGGGAATGTGTCCATAGACCAGCACCTACACCATTCTTTTTAAGCATTTGGCTGCTTCTGTCATTGTCTACTTGCAGTCCCTTGCACTGTGTCCTTCTCCATGCTTCTTGTGGTGGTCAGTGTTCACTGTCAGCTTGTGTAATCTGGAGTCACCCAGGTGACTGTTCTCTGGCGATGCCTGAGTGATTATCTTGATTATGTTAACTGAGGTGGGAAGCCCTGCCCACTGTGGGTGGTGCTATTCCCTGGCTGGGAGCCTGGACTGTGCAAGAGGAGGAGCTGATCTTGTGTGCATCCTTTTCTGCGTCCTGTGTGGGTGTGATATGAGCAGTTCCAGGCCACTGTCACCTTGACTACCCCACCATGTTGGACTGTCCTTGAACAGTGAGTCTGAATAGACCCTTTTCCCCTTTTGTCTGTATTTATACAGCAACGGGAAGAAAAACTAAGACGCTCTACGTTACAGGCTCCATAGAGATGCCTGTTCCCCTTTGCTGCCACAGAGGCTGTTTTTCTCAAACTCCAAGATTGTTCTCCTCCCCTGTGTGTGCTTGCCACTCCGTTGCCTCTCGTGAGTGGCAGTTTGGAGCCTTCTTCTGCCCAGCTTCTGTTTGTTTATTCTAGGAGATCTGCATCTGATTCAAGGGCTGAGAGAGATATCCCTATAGAGCCATCATCAGTCTGTAGGGAACGTATCTGTCCCCTTTCTGTTTTCAACGGCTTAGAATATACTCACTTGCCCACGATAAACATGGAAGAGCACACTTCATCTGAATGCTGGCTTGCTTCCCTGGCAGCAGTGGGTTTGGGGATAGAGCCATCCTGCAACATAGGAGGAAGTCGCTCATGTCTCCTGCAGACAGTCCACTGCTCCAGGAAGTAGGCTCCTTCAGTCCTGGCTGTGATGGGAAAGTGGCGGGTGTATTTGCCTTGCCTGACAGTGCTTCCTAACCCCCCAGACAGAAGACTGAGACTCAGGATGGCCCAGCCAGTAGTATATTGAGACAGTCACACAGGGACAACCTGACCTGGCAGTTACAAGCACTATCAGTAGGTGGCAGTTGGGTGAGGGACAGCTAGTATTAGGCTGAAACACTTGAATTTACCAACACTTGGCATTTCTTACCAGGAACTGTGAATGTTCCTGTTGTGACTCTCTGTGATCACATTTCTCAGAGGCCATCCTGTAATGAGCATGTGCGACCTAGCAAGGTGGAGGCCATCAGCTATAGAAAGTAGGGAGCAGATTTTGTAGACATGCAGCAGGGGAAGGTTAAGCTTGTCCTAGGAAGGAGCGTGCAGGATTTCTTTTTCATTGCTGTGGACACTAGTGTGAGCAGCAGGGCAGTCTTATCCCTATCCCTTCCTGTGGACCTAGGGCCCCAGCCCCAGCCCATGGCCTCTTGCATGCTAATTAAGGCAAGCCACAGGTTTTCCTGTAATTGTAGATTAATGTCTCAGCGTCAGTCACTGGAGTACACTCAGGACATTACATAGGAAAATCTGGGCAGAGGTTGAGACGACCTCAGCCAGGAAGTGGGTCTTTATGCCCCCTGGAGTTGGAAGGCACAGGTACAAATGGTTGAATCTGTGGTTTGGTGGTAAATGATTTCTTACTGATAATAAAACTCAGGTCTTGACATGGGATAGTGGCAGGGATGTTTCCAGAATCAGATAAGTGCTCTAGTGGAATGGGAGGTCAGGGTTGATCCTGTTTGTGCTAGTATATACTGTCTTATTTTAGTATTAACTTCCATCTATGCCTTGAATTGGGAAGAGGGACTTTGCCCCCTCTGTCTGAACCTAGCTTACCAGCTCAGTGTGATATTCGGAAGTCTAGAGCTGATCCTAGGACTTACTGTGCCTTATTTTATTTTATTTTATTTTTAGCATCATCCAATGACAGGGCCAAGGGAACATGGGCATTCGGCTAGGTACCACCATCAAGGACTAATCATGGGACTGTCTTTCTGGCTGAAAATCTATGTGCCATCATGGATACTTAAAGCATTCAGGAGGATGTGCATAGGTTATTTTCAGATGCTACAACATTGCACATAAGGTACCTGGATATCTGAGGGCTTGGATCTTTGGACCATTTCCTTACAGATATGGAGGGATGATATGCTGGGGCAAATAATCTTCTAGTCCTCTTGTAACCTTTCAGAGCATCTTATACTCAGGGATCATCAAGAATGTGACAGACGTCCCAGGTTACAATGGGATGCAGTGGGTAAAGCTCAGTGGCCTGGGGTCAGAGCCTAGAAAGGTGCCAGCAGTGTTGCATGCTGGGATAGGATGGGGAGACAGCACTCACTCACTCACAGAAATGCAGCTTAGAAAAGGATTCAGAGCTTACTGTTCTTGTCACTGCCTGGTGTAAACAATGGTTCTCTCCCACCTGCCAGTTCCCAAAGAACCACACAGAGGCGTTTATTAATTATACATGTTTAGCTTATGGCTCAGGCTTATTACCAGCTAGCTCTTACATTTAAGTTAGCACATTTTTATTAATCTATGTATTTCCACATGGCCTGTGGCTTACTGGGTCTTTCACATCTTGATTCTTGAGTGGCTCACAGCATCTGCCCCAACTCTGTCTTTCTTCTCCCTATATGGCTTTCCCACCTAGCCTTATTCTGCCTCGCTATAGGCCAGATCAGCCTTTATTATTAACCAATGAGAAGAGCACATGTTCACAACATACAGGCTTCCACAGCACCTGGTTCTTGCTGTCCTCTGCATCAGAGTGTGTGAGACTTCTCACCATACATCCTCTAACTCAGTCAACAGATATTTGCATTTATTCTAGGTGGCAAGCCTCCTCATAGGAACACAAAACAAGATGTACTTTTTCATGAGAGTTAGCTGCTATCTCAGAATATATTAGTTACACATGATTGATTATTGCTGTGAATGAAGGGCATGAGAAGGTAACTCTTAAACTGAGGTCCGAGAGATATGGAAGAGCTAAGTAGACAGAGTGATTGGCCCCAAGGCCTCTGACAGAACAGCACAGGTGTGAACCAGCTGTGGTGATGGTGCGAACCAGCTGTGGTGATGGTGCAGACGGCAGTCAACACAGGGCAGCCTGCAACTAAAAGGAAATTAGTGGTCCACACCTTGGATTGGGGTTCTCCCGAGAACTGACTCAGCAGAGCAGATACATAGAGATGTAGAGGTGGAGCTATGCCTTGTGTGGCTGTGTCCCACAGCCTGCCACCTGCCAGCAGGTGACCTGGACAGGTGAGGTGTGATTCCAACAAGTCTGAAGACCTGAGAACCAATGGCACTAGTGACGGCCACTCAGGCCGAGGGCAGACAGGAAGTGAGATTTCCCATGTGGAGAGAAGCATCTCAAAGTCCCAGCATGACTTGAATTTCGCTTAATCTCCTCTGCACTGCCAGCTTCCCCTGTACAGCCTTGAAGCTATAGATTCATCAGATACATACCTAGAATCGGTTAAAAACAAAACCAAAAAACCCACCCTTTGGGCTTTTGTTATTAAATGTGTCTCTCTTGGTCAGCTTTCTGTTACCATAACAAAATACCTGAAATACTCAACTTGTAAGAAGAAAGGTTCATTTTCATCTCCTTTTACCAGCCCCATTCATGACCAGGCCGGCCTGGTTTTCTCTCTAGGAGGGTGCTGGATGGCAGTGATGTTGAGTATGCAGCAGAGCAACACCATTCAACTCACGACCAGAAAGCAGCCTCAGGAGAATGGTTCAGGTCCAGCACCTCCCAGCTGGGCCACACCCTAACTTTGCAGGGCATCGGGGATCCAGGCTGTGGTGCCTCTTCTTTCTTAGTAATACTTGATTTTGAGCCTGTGGGGCCCCTGGAACACAGCTGTCCTGGGACTCCTGTGACTGGGTTGCCTGTCACCTTTGCCTTTTCCTCTGCACCTGTTACCTGTGTCTTCTGTGTGTCTCACATGGTCAGTGTTACTGGAGTCCCTTTGAAGTAAGTTCTTTTCCCTCCGGTTACTTGGCTGTTAGGATGTGATTTTTCTGTTTGAGTGTCTGATCTAATGCAGGTGCATATGTAGACCAGCATCACTGACTTATCTTGTCAGCTCCTCTAGCTAATAAAGGAACATGCATGTAGCATTTTCTCCTTTGGTATGAATAGTAGAGCCTGCAAAGACCTGACAGGGAGGCTAGCGTAAATAGCCACCAGACTGAGCCAAAAGGATGCAGGTGAAACCTTGGTGACCATCAGGAACTAAGCTCTTAAACATCTCTTGTCACTGGTTTTCCTTTATTTTTTTAAAAATGTATTTCAGACAAGAATAACTTCTAAATGACTTAAGAGTTTATACAGTGTATGTAAAAATATCACAGCGTTTCACAGCATGACCCTCACTTGGGACTTGGTTTTGGTCCCTGGGCTGTTCTCTGAGGTGAAGCTGTTCAGGACCTGTGATGCTCCTCTGAAGTCTAGTAGGGCTGGGCTCACATGTGTGGTCTAGGCTAATTCCCAGGCTGCCCAGGGCAAGCAAGTGCATGCTTCTGCAGTGCTCTGGAGATACCTGGCCAAAGTAAGCCAGTGTTCAGGGAATGACGGCATTTGGGTATTTTCCTCCTCTGACTGATACCCTCTGCTTCCATTCACCCAGCAATTTGATGGAAACCATAACAAGTGCTAACATCAGCAACAGAACATTGCTTTCCATAGCAGTCAGTGGTGACTGAAGAAATGTTGCAGTGGAAAACCCTTTGCCAGAGGGGTGTGTCTGAGGTACTATTTGCAAGAAAAAAAGTTTATTGTAAGTCTCGTTCTTATGGACACCATATTAACCATTAGAGTGTTGGTTTCTTCAGAGTTGGTTGGAACACTCAGAAAGACTGGCTCTGGTGCTAGAAAGCTGATTTTTTTTTCTTTAAAAAATTTTATTTATTATGTATACAGAAGAGAGTACCGGATATCATCATAGATGGTTGTGAGCCACCATGTGGATGCTGAGAATTGAACTCAGGACCTCTGGAAGAGCAGTCAGTGCTCTTAACCTCTGAGCCATCTCTCCAGCCCCTAGAAAGCTCATTTTCATCTTTCTTTAGCTCTGAAGGTGTTTGGTGGAACCACAGGAAATGAGACACTCTGGGATTCTGACATAACTGAGCTCCTGAATATCTTCTGGGGGGCAGGAGGAAGTATTCTCAGAGGTCACTTAAGTATGAGGTGAGACTTTCACCTCTAAAACTTAGCAAAAGGTTTAAATGCAATAAATTTCTACATCATGACAAAGTGCCCTGGGGCCTTCTAGTGTCTGCAAACTGTCTTTAGGGGTCAGATAGGGGCTGCAGCAACCTTGGAGGTGCATGCACACATCTCCATGGATGGATAGACTTCAGGGCTCTGCAGTGGCTGCCCTGGCTATGTGGTCTTTAAATTATAGATCAACCTATAGACAGAACAGAATGCCAGAGACCAGTGGCCTAAACAACAGAACCTTCTCTTTATTTTGGAAGCCAGAAGTCTGAGATCAAGGCATCAGCAGGTTGGTTCCTCTTGAGGCCTCTCTGTTGGGTGTGTAACAGGCTGTTTTTTGTTCCTTGTCCTAGTGACCTTTGTGTACCCCCGACCTTTTCTGTCATGTGGAGATAACAGGCTGAATCCAGACCACTTAATGACCCTGTTTGAATCTACTTCTTTATGAGACTGTGGACACTCAGTCTACAGCCCTGGCAGTGAGGGCTTCCATGCTGGGCTAGAGGCTGCCTAGGAGGTACTTGGATCATCCTCTAACAAAATACCCAGCAGCCACTGCTTAAGGACAAAGATTTTCTTAGGCTCATGGCTTCAGGGAACACAGTCCACATGGCAAAGGAATGGTGGGTGAAGTGGGCTTGTGTTTGGTGGCAGAAATATTGGTAGTGGCTGCTCAGGTCTCGCAGGTCAGAGAGCAGGCGGCTCTGGCTGGAATGGGAAATGGCTGTTGCCTCCGAGGCCCACCCCTGGGGATGCACGCTTCTAGAAAGGCCACCTCTCCCACCCCTTCCCCAAACAGTGCTAGCAGCTGGGGACCAGGTGTTCAAACACGAGGCCTGCAGATGACTTTGCAGGAGGCAGAGGGACAATTGGGAGCAGAGGGACAAGGGGTCCACAGCTGTGTTGGTGACTGAACTGAACTCTCCAAGGGCAAACTCAGAATCCCTGCAGGACTTTAGTATCGAACAGTATTATTTCTGAAATAAGGTTGAACACACTTAAAAAGTCACACCAATGGCCGTGCAGCTGGCACTTGGCTTTCTTCTTCACACCCTCATGCAGCATTACATGAAATGCTGTGTGTCTGAGGATTTTCACATCCCCTGCCTGTGTGTGTGGCACGGCTTCTCTCTCTCTCTCTCTCTTTCTCTCCCTCTCTCTCTCTCAACTTAAATTTTATTCTAAAAGTATGTGTATGTGTATATGTAGTATGGGGGGAGTGGTGGCACTGAGTGCAGTTGCCCATGGTAGCCAGAAGAGGGCATCAGGTCCTCTAGAGCTGTTGTGGAGGTTGTGGCTGCTCCATGTCCATGTGAGTGCTGGGAGTTCCGGTCCTCAGGAAGATCAGTACATGCTTTTAATCACTGAGCTATTTCTCCAGCCCAATAGTCTCAACATCTTTAAAAAAATTATTTTATTTATGTGTGTGAATGTTTTGCCTGCATGTACCTATATGTCCAGTGCCTAAGGAAGCCAGAAGAGTCCATAAGATTCCCGGAAACGGGAGTTACCAGGCAGTTGTGAGATGCTGTGGGTTTTGGGGATTTGAACCTGAGTCCTCTGTAAAGACAAGCACTCTTAGCCCCTGAGCCATTTCTCCAGCTCCTCTCTGCCTCTCAGCCACAGCCTCCTGGTTGTCACCTCTCCTGTCCCTGAAGTGCTGCCCCCATAGAAGCCAGCTGTGCTGTTCTGATGTTTATCAGGCACATCTGGCCGGCCACATTGATAAATGTCCTGTGGCTCCAGCGAGTTCAAGGTGTCAAAGGCTGAGAGCACAGAGCCCTCTCCTGAGCATCAGCTGAGCCCTGAGCTGGGAAGAGCCTGCAGGGTCCTTGCCTCACACTCGACAGACACACCCAGGAAAAGCTGCCTGCAAAGCTAAGCGTTCCACTGAAAGATCAGCCTTGCCATTTCATAAGGGATTCCTAGCCGGAGGACTCGCTGCCACTCAGTTCCAAGTCTGCGCCCCTCCCCCCCTTTCTTTCCACTTTCTGGTCTTCCCTCACACGCTGTTACTGTTCTGCTTGTGACCCAGACGCATTCTTGTCCGTGTTTTGATTTTCTTGTTTATTTTCTTGTCTTTTTGTGGCCTTGATCTCTGGAGTGACAGCCACCTGTCTTTGGAGTTTGTTTGATGACCCTAACCAACTTGGAGAGCCAGGAGCTTAGGGGCTGGGACTCTCCTTCCCCCTGCCCGTGTCCCAGTCACCCCTCACCCCGCTTCTTCAGTCTGAGAAATGTCTGCCCTGTGGAGAGGCAGCTTCGGTGTGGTGTTTAGTAAAGCCTGGCTTTCCATCTTCTCTCGTCTAGTCATTAGCTCTGGTTTCCCTGCCTCTCCTGACCTAGTCTACAGGACATTTGTGAAGTTCTGACCTGAACTAATTTCCCTTCCCAGCCTCGTTCACAGGCGTCCCCTGCAGAATTTGACTCCTGGTGCTTTGCCGGGTTTCCAGTGTGTATTAGGAGGGGCAGTTTGCAGGCCACAGATGGGGGGTCGGCCTGCTCTGGGCCATCTTGAGTCAGCTAGTCTCTTATCCAGAGAGTGGACGAAAACCACAGAGTTCTGAAGATCTCCTGAGACCAGCACCAAGGTGAAGAGCCAGAGGAAGAGTAGGGTGCTGGGTGCTTTGTGTCTATAGCTGCAGCCACCGCCCACACTGCTCCAGACTCCAGGTCCAAGGAGCCTGTCACTTCGACTGGTACAAGTACTTCCTTAGGCCCCCTGAGCCCCAGGAAAGACAAGACTGGATCCCAGCCAGCAAAGTCAACTGCAGGGATATTTTAGCATGGGCCCCGGGCTGATTATTCAGTCACTCAACCCTAAGCAAGAATGGATTCATACTTTCCATCACCACCAGGCCAGCCAGTTTCCATATCAGCCAGGCCTCAGGAAGGCAGAAGGACATGCTGTCATTCTTTCCATTCATGCTGACCCTGCTTGCTGTCAGGTCTGCATGCCAGCAGGACTAGCCACAGGAAGTCGCAACTGTTGACCCCCTGGAGCAGCCTCGCCTCTGTACACTTGATGACAGATAAGATGGCTTGAGTGTCCACTGGGCTCTCTTTATCCTTTAGAGCAAAAGGCCAGCCACCTCTTTCTCCTTGTTAGTCCTTGGCCACTGATCTTCAAGTTGCCAGCGTAATCGTGGTTGTAGGCATTTGGGGTCTGACAGAGCCAGTGTGACACTGCCTCCTTGAGCACTGACACTTGGTGGTATGGTGCTTGTCAGAATGATAGCTGATGCCATGTGTTCCCTAAAGCTGGTTTACAGAGGGAAAGGTAATTGGAAGAAAGAAACAAAATGAAAATTCCAGAGGTCAGGCTCGTGACTAAACTAGTGGCCTCACAGGCAAAGCTCCCTGGGTTTGCCAGTCTCTGACTCGATTCTAGGGCATTGTTACTGAGTTGGTCATGAGGGCATGGTAGACGCATGCATGGAACCGTGTGCCATGCTATCTGGGATAGACTTTGGGCAGTTTATCCAGTGGCCTCAGAGACTGACTGTGTTTCAGAATCACTTAAAGAGTTTATGCAAAATTCAGATTCTGTCATATGTTTAGGGTCTCTATCATCACTCTGTGTGAGTGTGTGTGTGTACACGTGTTTGGAGGGCAGAGCTCAGCCTGAGGTTTCATTCTATAGATGCCATCCAACTTTTCTGTTTTTGAGATGGTATCTCTCACTGACTTGTAACTCATGAGTAGGCTAGGCTGGCCAGCCAACTGGTCTTTTGTTCTGTTTTGTTTCAGACGTGAACTCTGAGGATCACACTCACACTTGCAAGGCGAGCATTTGACTGAACAATCTCCCCACCCAGCCATGGCATTTTTAACAGACACTTACTGTGTATTATAACAGCAAGCCAAAGATCTCTTCAGAGATGCCCCTTTAAAAAGAGAAACAAATCACTAAATCTAATTTTGTTTTTTATTGACTGATTATTTGTTGTTACTCTGTGGGGAAGCAGAGTACTTCTGCTCATTCTTTGTAACCTACCTGGAGCTCCTGGAGGCATATCTTCTCAGATGGGGGTGCAGAAAGTTAAGGGGTTACCCACAGGATGGATTCTCTCCTTCCTTCTGACCCAGTGCCTGTGGAGAGGTGCCTCTGAGGCCAAAGTGAGGCTGGCACTTCACCCTCCATCTGCTGTCTGTGGAGAATTGTTAGTGCTTCTTTGGGTTCCTAGGTGCCAGGCTGATGGCTACTCATGGTGAGAGACTGACCACCCTGGACTCTAAGGCCATTCTTGATTTCCTCCTTCATGAGCCTGTGTGGCAGGCTGACAGAACAAGCTGATGTTTGTCTCTGTTTCCATCTTCCTGGAGGTTCTGACTGGACATCCCAACTCAGAGCTCAGATAGGTGGAATCTGGTTTCCAGATTATGTCCAACCCCGTTTTCCAGTTACCACAAAGTCAGTGTGATTTCATTTGCTTGTTCAAACTATATATTTTGGATGTGTATTGGGCAGGCATCCTGGCAGCTAGTGCTTACAGTGCTACAAGAGAGTTTGCCTGTCCAGGACACTCCTCTTAGTCTCTCAGATCTCGGCGAGCTTGCCTTCAGACTGACTGTCCCCGGGACTCTGCCCCTGACACCCTTGTTTCCTCATCTCTGTGTCATTTGAGGACACATGCACGGCTGTCTGTGGGGGCTCCAGGCCTCCTGTCCTTGCTATCGCTTAGCAGGCTTTTGTCTCTTGAACATTTCATAGGTATTTCAGTTGCCTCTGGAAGCCACCCAGAGCCCCACTTTTGGGCAGTCCCCGAGGCAGTACTGCTGGGGGAGCAGCTCAAGGAAAGGGCTCCTGTGTGGGGTACAGGTGCGAGCCTGACAAAGGAGGCACTGCTCATCCGTCCTTCCCCCTGATTAGGTGAGCAGGAGGCTTACACACACCAGCTAAACACATAAGTACCCACAGGGCTGGGCCATCATGCCTGTGAGCAGGAAGGAGCAAGGTGGTACACCTGTCCACGAGACAGAGTTTCTCTGTGTAGCCCTGGCTGTCCTGGAATACTCTGTAGGCAGGCTGGCCTCAAACTCACAAAGATCCACCTATCTCTGCCTCCTGAGTGCTGGGACTAAAGTCATATATCACCACAGCCCGACTGTATTACAGTTCATAACAGCAAAATTAGAGTTATGAGGTAGCAATGAAATTATTTTGTGGTTGGACTATGTTTTGGGATCCCCACACTAGAAGGTTGAAAACTTAACCACGTCACATTGTGCTTTCATGCGGCCTGCCTTTCTTGAGTGCCATTTTTGTTTCTGTAAGTCTTTTTATATGCATTATGTGTTTTATTGCAGTCCTGAGTTTGGGCATCTCCTGGGATTCTCTCCTTCATGTTGTACATTCTGCATTGGCTCCTGCTAAGATCTGAGGCTAAACTGCCCTCACCTCAGTGTCCTTTCGGACTCCTGAACTGACGTCTACACTTGTCTTCTTCCTCTGTTATGGGTATGCCTTGGTCTTGATCAGCTACACTCACATAACACACACGCCCCAAACAGGAGAGAACAGAAAGTGAATTGTGTACTTTCTCAATAATATCTTTACTTGCTTGTTTTATTTATTTTGTTGCTGTTCAGTATCTCACTGTGTAGTCCAGGCTGGCCTCAAATGTCCCATGATCCTCTTGCATCAGCCTATACACTAGGATAGGGATGAACCACCACACTCCTCCCTCTTGAGAATATCGCCCTTGCAGTACTTAAGGCATCTGCCTAGTTTCTGGTGAATATTGATATCTAAGTGGGAGGCTGGAGATGCTTTCTTTTTTCTGACAGAACCCTGAGGTCCACTCCCTGGCAGGTCTTCTCCTCAGGCATCTCCCTACCCCTTGTCTCTTTCATGGCCCAGATCCTTTAGTCCTGAAGAACCTTTTAAAGCATTCTTACATTCTTGCTTTATTTTGTGGGATTCTGGTGATGCTGGGCCTCTTGAAGAAATGCTCAGGCTGGAGAGATGGCTCAGCAGTTAGGAGCACTGACTGCTCTTCCAGGGGACCCAGGTTCAGTTCTCAGCACTCACATGGCAGGTCATGACTATAACTCCAGAATCCAGCACCCTCACACACACATACCTACAGGCAAAACACAAATATTTTTTAATTAAAAAAAAAAAAGAGTTGTTCTTCATCTCTGATACTGTGTTTTCTATCTGTGTGCTTTTGCAACACTGGTCACTGGAGCCATTTTCCAGCGTTGGGAAGCAGTGTGCACCACAGCAGCCATAACAGGAGCTCTGAGCAGAAACCACTGGAGAGTGGGGGCCTGAAAGAGGAAGAAGCAGACAGGAGGGCTAATGGGAGCAAAAGAAGGCGCTCTCTCTCTCTCTCTCTCTCTCTCTCTCTCTCTCTCTCTCTCTCTCTCTCTCTCTGGGAGGGAACAGTGGTTGCTTCTTATGTTATAGAGAGAAGCAAGGTCAGATGAGGACAACAATGCTGTGTATAGGAGTGGTCTTGGGAGTCATGATGCCGGAGTTTATCTCTCAGGCTGATGCTGACCCAGATCCTTGAGGACCCATAGGATGCATGTGTAGTGGGACCAGTTAGCCTGGTTCCTAGTACCGGTGTAAGACCAAGAGCTGGGTTGAAATTTGGCATAGTCATCATAATGATGGAATGTTGATGAGGGGATTCCATCAGGCGCACTGTTTCCATCACTTAGGGTTACCATAGAGACTAGCTAAAGGATCAGAAATATGTCCAACTATGTGACTTCATCTTTCAGTTTTCCCTGCTCACTGAATCACCATTTCCATGCCAATACTTGTCTGAGAGAGCAAAAGGAACTGGAAACTTTGGTGCCACATGCCGTGGCTCTCTGCTGAACATTCTGTGTCCATCCACATAATTCACATCTTTGCATGTACACCCAAACAGCATCTCTCATGTCCACACAGACAGCCTGGCTCTGTGTCCACACAGACAGCCTCTCTCATGTCCACACAGACAGCCTCTCTCATGTCCACACAGACAGCCTTTCTCTGTGTCCACACAGACAGTACACAGCATTTTCACCCCCATATGAACAGTAGTCATGAAACTTCTTTTCCATGCCCATGCCAACAGCAAATAGCACTCAGATGGCATCTATCTGTGTCCACTCAACACTCAGACAGTATCTTTCAGTATCCACCCAAACAGCAAACAGAGCTCAGACAGAATCTTTGGATCCCAGATGCAAAACCAAATCCTCACCCACGAAAGTGATTTGTCTTGCATTCAGAATGTCTCCTGATGTTTGTTGGGAATAGGAAGCAGATGAACGGAATTTGTGCACTTCCATGGATGTTGGAATTTATCAAGCTGAAAGAACCATTAGTGATCAATCAACTGTTTTAGTGATTATGATAAGATTCATTTTAGATTTTTGATGTTGCTCTGAATGAAACTGTTTTCCAAATGAATTCCTTTACTAAATCCTGACATATAAATACAGAGCTGTCCCACTATGAAGTAGAGAGGAAGCCTTGGAGCCTGACAATGCTCTCCTGTCCCCACTGAATTTTTCTGCTGTCGGAATGTCTCCTTATTTTATGGTTGAAGAAATCAAGCCAGGAAGGGGGTTAGAATGGCACCTGGCCTCCTTGTTTCTGCCAAGCAGCAGCAGCTCCCAGGAACAAGAAGAATGTGGTTGGATTCTGACATTCCAACTCCTCACTGAGGCAAGACGAATAACTTCAGGACAGGGGTTTAGTTCAGGATTTTGTTACCTTGGGATTGTGTCACATCTCCTGGTCATAAAGGAGCCATGTTCTTGTCTCATGGACCTTTTTCATGTCCCACAGATAAAATATAGGTGAAATCTGCCTGTGTTCCAGTTACTGCAATAAATGACATGGTGCAGCAAGCTCTCTGTATTCAGAGCTCCTCACACCTGTGGGGTCAGCTCTCTGCATTCAGAGTTTCTCACACCTGTGGGGTCAGCCCTCTGTGTTCAGAGCTCACACCTGTGGAGTCAGCCCTCTGTGTTCAGAGCTCACACCTGTGGGGTCAGCCCTCTGTGTTCAGAGCTCACACCTGTAGGGTCAGCCCTCTACATTCAGAGCTCACACCTGTGGGGTCAGCCCTCTGCATTCAGAGCTTCTCACACCTGTGGGGTCAGGCATGTGCAACTCAGAAAGATCAGGTGAAAGGGCACGTGTGTACAGCTGTCTTTTTATATGATTATCTTCTAAATGATACAGTTTACTAACAATCTGTATCACAGTTGTTTCTTATAGATATCATAAGTAGCGCAGAGATGACATAATATCTAAGGAAGGATGTATATGGAGTCTGTGCAAATCCTGTGCCTCATGTGAGAGCCTGGGTATCGGAGGGGTGCCTGGAGCTAATCCATCCTAGGCACTAAGGGACAACTCTGCTGTCCTCTGATGACAGAAGAGAGCTTTCTCGCACTTGATGGATCAGGGTCTTCTTTTCTTGGTTCCCAATTATTGTCAGTGATTATTAAATTAGGGCTTGAGTAGGCATGAAGTAAAAGCAGTTTGCTGTAATTTACCAAATTAAGTAAATTAACTTAATGATTTTTTAAAAGACTTATTTGTATTCTCTATGTAGTTCTAACTTAATTAATTGTCAATATTAAGGAAATTTAATTTCTTTATAGTACCAACAGCACTGATTATTTTTAAAAAGTGATGCATTGATTTTTACGGGATGATTATATAGGATATAGCCAGTTTTTAAGTATTTTTATTTGTTTGTTTTTGTTTTCAGAATAATTTAACAACTGTATCAGGAAATGAACAGCAGCATGCTGCATTCAGACAGCCCCATGTGTTTCTAGAGCAGCTGCCCCCAGTACAGCCGCTCATACCCTGCCCTTGCTCACCTGTTGTACGTTTGTGGGTCTTGGTTAAAGCGTGCGACTAGCAGTCTGTGATTAGAGAAAAAAAGAAAAAGAAAAAGAACCTCAATACAGCATTGTGTGCATCTTTTTAAACAACGTTCTCTGCTAAAAGCAGGTAGCACGTCTTTTCAAATTATGTTAAAAGCATGTTCCCTGAGTATCGCATGAGAACCATAGATGAGTGATGGCCATTTTCCATTTCTAGTTTAAAATTATGTTGCTGGGTTCATCACAGACTATATATATAATGTTTTCATTTCAAAAAAGGGGAGGGGCTGGCTCTCTCTTTTTGTTGTCACACTTGTTCAGGAGAGGAGGCAGGATGCTCTAAGTCCTAACTCAGGTTGTCAAGATGTCATACATAATCTGTTCCTACTTAGTGGACCTTTGCCCACTGGTACAGAATGCAGTGGGAGTTCTTCAAGCATAGTAAGACTGTTGAGAAGCATGAATCACCTAACACATCTATGAACAGCCAAACCCTAATTCTAGATATTACCCATGTTATCAGCCGAGAACATTTCTGGAGTTTGTGAACAGCTCTCATTCCTAAAGTCCTAGGGTTGTACACTAGACGATTCAGAAACAGCAGTGTCCACAGAAGACATCTGCTCTGAATGAGATGGCTAAGTCCTAATGTGGTGATGGTCTCTGATAAATGTTGAGTCTTTCTCTCCAGTGACCCTGAGGAGAGCATGTCCTCTGGGGTGACTTCTGGAGCCAGGAAAGGCTCCCTTTTGCTGCCTGACATACTTTCCTGGCTCTCTTTTATTTTCTTTAGCACATATTTTCCCTGTAACATTTTTTTTTTTTACTCTATATAGTTATTTAGGAAGGAAAGGACATTCCCCATGTTAGGGAATGGAGCTGGAGAGATGGCTCCATGGTTAAAAGCATGTATTACTCTTATAGAGGACTGAAGGGTTCCCAAGACCTTCCTTGGGTGACTCACAACTGTAACTATAACTCCAGCTTCAGAGCCAACACCCTTTTCTGGCCTTAGTGAGCACCTACATGCATGTACGCACACACAGATATAGCACATACACATACTTGTATACAACTAAGACAATTAAAAGGCATCTTTTACAAAGATTTCTGTGGTTGCATACTTACTGAAAGTACTACTCTTCAGGCGGAGGCTGGGGCCTCGCTCCGTCCACCACCCTTCTATATCAGTCTCCCCAAGGCTTCCAGGATGAGCAATGGAATCCCCACCTGACTTCATTCTCTTTCCACTGAATCCCACAGAGGTCCCTTAGGACAGAGCTTGTCCCAGTTTGTTTTCAAAGACTGGATCTGAAGGAATCCTCAGTGGGCCTAGGCAAAGCCTCTTTGACATTCGAGGTTTCCTCTCTCAAACAGGAATCCACAGCTACCTCACAGCCAAGATGAGAACCACGTGAACACCTGGCCCAGTGTGGCACGCCTATACCTGAACAGCTGGATTCTTCTTCCTTTTCCTTCCTTCCGTCCCTTCTGTCTCCAGATGCCCCCAACCACCCACATCTGTCCCACCCAGAGGTTCACAGCAGCGTCCCTAGTAAGTCTGCACTAAGGTGGGACCATCCTCAGTGTGGAGCAGAGGCCTCTGCTTCTTTCTACAGACCATGATCACAAGAGGGTGCTCTTCTAGGACACAGTAGTGTGTACTTATCACTTCAGAACCCAGGAGGTCATAAGGGGTTTAGTATGGTGTTAAATTGTTGTGATTTGTATGGGTGTCTGTCTCCCATGCATGTCTGCACCAGAAGAGGGCCCTGCATTCCCTGGAACTGGAGTAACAAGTGGATAAGCTAGTGTCTGAGTGAGTGCTGGGAACCAGACCTAATTCCTCTGCAAGAACAAGCACTGTTAGCCCCGAGCCATCTCTAACCCCCTGGATTAAATCATGTTAAGATCGCTGTAATGGAACAGCTTCTTGAGGCCCAGTTTTTCAGGATGTATGATTGCTACTACACAGCTATTCTCCCTATGTCAGAATTACTATTCCAGAGCCTCGGAAAGGCCCCTGCTTGGTGCTAGGCAGATCTTTCCCCCAAACACCTATTCGGCCAGCAGTGTAGCTAGGTGTGGTCTAGTGCTGATCTGGAACCCCACAGGGAAGTGCTACCACTAAGGAGGAGCCTGAAGAAATTAGGTGCTCTGGCCACTTTGCCGTACTAGAAAGGTAGCTGCATCCCATGCTGGCGGTTCTGTCAGTCATCTGTGAGCATGCTTCCTCCTGGAAACAAGGCTCCTTTCTGCATGTTCAGAGCCCCTTCTGAACATGGACTTCACTCACATACACTTCTCCATCTCAAACCTCAGTGGTTCCATTGCAGACACCAGGAAAATGCAGGAAGCCAGCACAGGGCTCCAGGCTGCACAGCTCTCAAGCTTAATGGAAACCTCAAAACACATTTGAAACCAAGTTCTAGCAGCCATCTAATTATACAGCAAAGTCCTTTGACAGACACTGGGCTGGTGAGCATTGTACCCAGCACCAAACATCTTTAGTCTCCCTTCTGTCAGAGGCACAAAGAAGACTGGCCTTCAAGGCTGAGTTCTGATGGCAGGCAGGGGCTAATGAGGAGGGAGCCTTGGAGCCAGCAGGGAGCTCTAGCACCGAAGCAGAAAGCCTGCTTTCAAGAGAACCTGTTGACATTCTTCTGGTGGGATGGCCTTTGAAGGAGAGTCCAGTGGAAAATGTTGGAAGTATACTGCCACCCTGGTGTGTCCATTCCCTCCGTGTTCCCAGGGCTGAGTCCTGACTGTAAGACTGAGGCTGAGCAGTTGCATCAGAGACTAGGAAAAGGTTTGTTCTGCTCCAGCCTGGAGCCCTGAATGAACTCTGGATATAAACAGTCACCGTGAGGCTCCCTGCCCCACTCACCGCTGTCGCTATTTCATGATGTCAGCAGCAGCAGTGGAAAATTATCACGAGGCCCATATTGCTAGGGCCTTCTTCTGCTGTAATTAATCTTATGGAAGTCTGGCTGGGTGTTTTCCCAGTCAGTTACAAAGACAGGTTCAAAGCTTCCAAACTGATTTGCAATCACCCTGAATAATAATGATTACCCTTACGGCTGGAGTTTTCAGCATTGTATCTGGTTGCAGTTTATTTTTGTGAATTATCAGTATTTCTCTTATTTTAAAGCATTCTGTTTATGTCTACACAATTTCAAATTTAAAAAATACAGCGTCACAGTGTCATTCGGAGGGTAGGAAGGGTAGGTGTATAAGACTTTGAGCTCAAGCGATCCAGCTGAAGAATGATGGTCTGAGTCTATTTCGAATGGTCCGTCATTCTCTGTGTCCCTTTGCAGATGGGGCTTGATCTCTCTATTCCTGAGATGGGGGCTGAGCTGTACCACCAGGAGCTAGTGATCTCTCAGTATATATACACACACCACATTTACACCACACACACATACTCATACATATACACACGGTATACATGCACACAACACATACACATTCATTCATGAACACATATATATATACACTGTACACACACCACATATATGTATGCTGAGAGGGGAAAGGAAAGGCGAACTGGGAGACTGTAGACTAGGGCTGGGGACAGACTTGAAAAGCCCTTACCCAGGAGCCTCCCCAGGCAGCCATCTCACCTTTACGTGGTTCTCAAGCTGTGCTGTGTGCCCTCAGCCAGAAAGTCTTTCTCTTCAGCTGTTATCTAGCACATTCCTGTACTATGAACCATGGTGGAGCAGCCTTCACTGTGCAAGAGTCGGGAGAGGGAACAGTTCAGTGCTGTCCTGTGCCCTTCCAGCATGAGGGTTAGCATTCTGTCCCCCATTCAGTGCTGCAGAGAGTACACACACACACACACACACACATATACACACACACTCTTACACATGCACTCACACATATACTGTCATACTCACACCCATACACACTCACACATACACACACATATATATACACTGTCATACACACACACTCTTACACATGCACTCACACATATACTGTCATACTCACACCCATACACACTCACACATACACACACATATATATACACTGTCATACACACACACTCTTACATGCACTCACACATATACTCTCACACATACACTCACATATACTCACACACACACTGTCATACTTACACACATACACACTTATACATACACTCATACATACACACTCACACTGTCATACTTACACACACTCTCACACATACACACTGTTGGTTTTGCGAATGAGAAGAGATACACACACACTCACACTACCAAGGCCACACAAGGGTTTATTTAAGAGAGTTCCCAGGTGGGTACAGAAACAGAAGCAGGACAGAAGGAGAGGAGAAGAGAGCGACCAAAACATGGCGTCTCTTTTTAAGAGAAGGGGTGTGTACGGGTTTACGCAGCCACGCCCAGGGGTGCCTCTGTACGAGGTACATCCCACCAGAGCCATATTGGCTCAACCACGTGGAGTGCCAGGAATACTTACACACACACATACACATACTGTCATACACACATACACACTTATATACACTCTCACACACACTCACACATACACACACATACCGTCATACTCACACATACACACTCATACATACTGTCATACTCACACACATACACACATTCACACACATACACACACTCTCACACATGCTCACACACATACTGTCATACACATACATACACACTCATACACACACATACATATACTGTCACACACACACACACTGTCATACACACAGATGCACACTCATACACTCACACACATACACATATTCTCTCACACACACATACACATACTGTCATACTCACACACAGATACACACACTCATACACACACTCATACACATTTCCACACGTACATACACTCTTACTCTCACATACAAATATACTCTCACACACACAGGGCGGAGCTAGAGCTACCTCACATAGGCGTCCACCTTTGTGGAGCTCAGTCAAGTGTATACACAATCATTAGTGAAGAGACTCAGGCTCATACTCATCTCAATTTCTTATACAGTCCAGGACCTTGTTTGGGAATAGAGCGAGCCACGGTGACCTGGGCCATCCTGCATGGATAACTCAATACAGTCCTCGTAGGCATGCCCTCAGACCATCCTGATGACGACGCTTGCTCAGCAGAGGTGGCTCTCCATCCACGGTGTCAAGTGACCGTCAGTGGTGACTTGGACACTAGTATTAACTTGTTTCAAGTTGCAAATTATGCAGAATACATAGAAAGGTCACTGAGTCCATCCAACGCTGCCTTTCTAAATGACAAAAAAAAAAAAAGTAGTTTTGAGTCTCAAGATTCTAGGTCTCTGGGATGGCAGGCCCCTTTCTTATGCTAGGAATGCTTTCTGACATGTGGGACAGTGCATGTTCCACTGTGATCCACACACAGGGCTGTAAGAAATCATCAGAAAACATCTGCTTGGCCATGACTGTGCCACTGTAGAACACAGCTGGTTTCCACCACTAAGCCCCTCTACCCAGAGCATCTTGGCTGGGACGACAGCCCTATTTGAGATATAGAACATGTGTGAGGCATTGCTACCATTGGGTGTGAGCTGCCTCCGATTGCTGCTCCCTGGACCACTCCAGCACATTGTTACTGGGCTTCCTCCTGTGCCTTCGCTTGTCCTGGGCTCCCCTAGAAAATACAGGGCTGCTTGGCATGTAGTAGTCATCCCCACACTGATGACTAAAGAAAGCAGAATGAGCATGGAATACCGAGTCCAGCAGTGCACCATTATCCATGGACAGGCTCTAGGATAGCCTGAATCTCAGACTCGGGAGATGCTCCTGTCTGTCCTGCTTGTAGAACTCAGCAGTGTTTGCACACGCCCTGAGCAAATGGCTCTGCATACTTCAAAGCCTCTCTAGGATGCTTACAGTAACTAGTACAATGTCAATGCCCAGCACACAGTCCCTGCACTGTATTGTTTAGGAAATAAGCCTGTACATGGAGATGCAGGGTCCTTTCCTAATTTGTTCCATGCAGTCTGTGATTCATGTGGCAGTTCCCATGGATACAGATGGCTGGCTATATTTTGGTTTCCAGAAGTGTAAAGACATAGCAGTAATGTCACTAAAGATGTCACTCTATTGACATTTAGCCAAGCCATGCCTTAAAGGTTTGTCCTAGAGAGTAGAGTATAGTGACTGGTACAAACCCTCATTGTGGAAATTGCAGAGTACTTAGTGGGCTCTCTTGAGAGGCTTTGGTCTGCATGACCTCACAGAAACTGTGGGGGAGTGCCCCATCTATGCTGATGCAGCTATATGCAAGAAAATGTAATCGAATGTGGCGCAGGAACAACAGATGACCTGGAATTTCTGAGCAAGTGCCTGAATTAGATGGGCAGGACTGTGAGCCTCTCGTGGAACCAAATCCCTGAGTCCTTTGCCTATGGAGGAATGCAGTCTGCGGAGCCAGCTCTGTAACCACAGCTTTCCCAACAGTGAAACCTGTCTGTTCATGTGCAGCCAGTACTGTAAAGTTAAATCAAGAAGATTTTAAGTTAAAATTTAGGCTTTAATGTTTTGTTTGAAATAGGGTCCTACTCCATAGCCCAAGGCTGGCCTAGCATTCAGTGTGCAGCCCAGATTCCCTGGGTGTTCAGCAATCCTGTTTCAGCCTCCCAAAGCACAAGTCACCACAGTAGGCTTAAAAGTTGGGGATTTTACTTCCTCTTAACTGTTTATGGATTCATGCTTGACTGCTTTTCAGATGTCTGGTACAGATTTTACCTATAATACTCCAAACAGAGGCAGTACTTTCCAGAAGTGTCTAGCCCCCACAGTTCTGCTTTAACAGGGGCAGGGGAAATGGCTCAATTCCCAGCACCCACTCGGTGGTTCACAGACATCAGTGACTCTAGTTCCAGAGGATCTGATACCCTACCCTTGCCTCTGCAGGCACTAGGCACACAGCCGGGACACTTACATGCACACAGGTAAAACATACACACAATTTTTTTAAATCTCTTCTAAAAATAAAATATTTGAGCCACATTGAACTTGTTCAATATTTTTATCCTTTGGAGGAAGATATGACTATTCTGAATGTTTTTGTGTTTATACACAGGGTTGAAACAGAATTGAATACAGAAGGGTGTGCAGGCAGGCCACTGTTTCTGTATCAAAAATAGTCTCACTATGGCTTACAAATATATTTTAGGGATCATTTTTCATTGCACTAAAAATAAAAGTTTTAAGGTATCTACTTGCTAAAAAACAAAAAACTAATGCTGGAAAAAATTGGATTGTAACCGTTTCCTGTGTTTATGCTGGTCGTGGATTGGGACCATTCCCTCTCTATGATGCTGTGATTTCAGCACAGCATGGCTCACAGCACTGTCGGGTGTTTTACTGGATGTGGCACTTTGTTGTTTCTTGATTGACCACTAATTTGTCTTCACTGCCCCTGCCCCAGGCATCAGTGGCTCCCACAGCTGAGCAGCCCTTCCTGTGTCTGAAGTCATGTCAGCATCACTGACTTCTAACACACTTTTCTTTTTTCTTGTCACTGAAACCAGAATTTCTTCTGGAACATTCTAGATTATTCTATTAGGCATTAAAAGTATTAAAGAATTGCAAAATAGTTTCCATTATAAAACCCTGCTTTCCACATTACAGCCAGCTATCTTTGTAAAGATGTTTCCAGGAAGTGGTTTCCCACCAAGGCCTACAGCCCTGAGGAAAAAAAAGCCTGATACACAAAGCCTTCGAATCTCCTCTTGTCCCTGCCTCCATGTTCTCAGTGTCGAAGCTGGAGAAAGGAAAATGATTGTCCAGCGTTCAGTCTTAGAGGTCTAGGGACCTGCTGTGGCTCAGGTGTAGTTTGTCACTGACAAAATACACATTGAAATTACCCCTCACCAATGGTGTTGGAAGAAGGGGGAAGTTGTAGGGCGTGGTTGGGGTGGTCAGAACCATTAAGGCCCTTTCCAAAGGCCTGGGCTAATTCTTAAGGGATGGGCTGTTTCCCTGACAAGAAAGAGGGTTGTTCCTGCCAGAGTACACCTGTGCTTTACCTCTTCAGCGCACACCAGTTGGCTTGTCTGTTTTCTTGAAGGAGTAGGAGGTTCTCAATGGCTCCAGACCCTTGGAACCCTGAGTTAAATCAACTTACTCATAAATTACCAAGTCTTAAATATTTCATCATAGCCACATTCTGCATGCGCACAAAATGACTAAGATAGCCTTACATGGAGCGTTCAGGGTTTTAAAATTTGTCCTTTTGAAGAAACTTCCAGCCCCTCCAATATGGTGCTTTCTGAGGTCACCACACCAGTATGTCTCTGGAGTTAGAAATGTTTTCAGACTGACCAGCCCAGCTGCGGGAGTCATGAGTGTGCGCTCTCTAGTGCTGACTGAGACAGATTCTGAGTGAACATTGGGGTATTCAGACCTTGTAGACCCCGAGCAGCACTGGAGGACTGCCTCAGAGAGCGCGGACGCCCACTGCTCTCACTAAGTAATTCAATCCTGGGCAGTCTGAGGGCCTGCCAGGGCTCTCGTTTGCTCTGTTGCTCTTGTAAAGCCCATGACCAAATCAGCTGGAGGAGGAAAGGGGTTATTTAGAATTATGTTATAGCCCATTATCCAGAGAAAGCAAGGCAGGAACTCAAGGCAGGCAGGCACCAGAGGCAGGCACTGAAGGAGAGAGAGGCCGCGGCAGAGTGAGGAGGCTGCTTCCAGGCTCACTCGGCCTGCCCCAGGGACACCTCCTCCCCATGGACCTTCTCCCTTCATGTCACATACATGCATGTGTATGTTATGTATGTTCATAGAGAAGTTCTAAATGTAGCATTTGTATATAAGAAAGTATGTAATGTTTGTCTCTGAGTCAGACTTATTTGGCTTAACGCCAGGGGAAAGGACATTGCCAGCTGCAAAGTATAGGTTGGGTGTCACTTGGACACATCAGACAGAGCCTGCCTCATAAACTGGAAAGTGTGAGCTACATTCAGAAGAATTCCAGGCCCTTCTATGAGACCCAGTTCCGGGCACTCTGACTGACTTAACCCACTTGGAACACAGATGTTTCGGGGCGCAGTCTTTACAGTCTTGCAGACTGCTGCCAAGAGGGGCACTTTTGTTCCTTATACACCTTTGTCCTTTGTCCATCCTCTTTATCCCTGCCCCTTTAGTGCCGGCTCCTGAGATGCCTCACTGGGGCACACTGAAGAATTCCTTGGTGTTTAGACCAGAGCCCAGGATAAACAGCTCGGAGTTTGCCGAGGGCTCTTTCTACAGGCATCCTGTGCTAAGAATCAAACACATACTGTATTACTCCTGATACCACCTAATGGCTCATGCATGTTTCCGTCTATTTGCTCCCCAATTCAGCTTCGTTGTGCTCTGCCAACTGTTCCTGGAATGAACAGACTGCATTTACCCACCTTTGCCTTCTCAGTTTCTGGTGACCCTATGGGAATTCTCTGCAGCCAGACTGACAGAATGTTAAGGTCTTTATCCGTTAGGATTACATGGAGCCTATTTTTGGTCTTCAGGTGAAACATCTTTACAGCTCTCTGCTAGCATTTTCTTTCCACACTAGGTCCACTTAGCAACGCTGACCTAACAGGACTATGGCTTCTAGCAGCATCCCTGTGGAGTCCTGGAGCTCCGAGCATCAGGGCTAATGGAGTTCTAGTGTCAGCTTAGCATGCAGGGGGCAGGAAGTCAGGCCATGGGAGCATATAGACTGAGAAACCAGTGCCAGGACACACACTGGAACTCCAGCCTCCCAAGTTGCCACCACACTTCCTCAGAGAACCAGAATACAACTTTGTTCCCATCTGGATTCCTTTAGAAAGAATCATCATTTGGACAGTTGGTTTTGCTTAGAGCTCAACGTTGCTACAAGTGGGTGAGTGTGGATTACTACAGGCTTGACCATTTGGGCTTCTGTGCAAGACAACAGTTGTCAACCTGTGGATCAACCTCTGGGGTCAACCTCTGGGGTTGACCACCCCTTTCACAGAGGTCACCTACTACTATCTGCATATCAGATATTTACATTATGATTCATAACAGCAGCAAAATTACAGTTATGAAAGGGCAACAAAAGTAATTTCGCGGTTGAGGTCACCACACCATGAGGGACTGTATTAAAGGGTCGCAGCGTCAGCAAGGCTGAGAACTCTAGTGTAGGACATGTACACTCCAACCCTGCATCCTTATATGTACGTCAAAACTTTGTTCTTTTTTTAAAAAGGAAATTATTACATGTTTTATTTGAGGGAGAAGGCACACGCTCGTGGAGCTCAGAGGGAATTGGCTTTCTCTCTGTCCAGCAGCCTGTGGGCTCGATCTCAGGTCACTGGGCATGTCAGCAAGCGTCCTTGTCCACCTGAGCCATCTAGTCAACCCCATCTTTCATTGGCTTTCCTGGTAATTCTTAGTAAGGCCTTGTCTGTCCATAGTTCATCTGTCACCACAAGCTTCAGCCACAGGTAGAGTTGGCTGCCAGGAGCCCAGTGTCTGAGCTCAAGGCCTGCCTTCCTGGGGAAGGTAGACAGGACAGCTGGAAGACCATCCTGTCCTATTCTTTGACTGTTTCTGTCTGTGTGTCTGAGTTGAGGCATGGTTCTGCTATGTAGCCAAACTACCCTCAGATTTTCAGTCTCCCAGTCTCCCTGCCTTAGCTTCTAGATTATGCTTGGAAAACTATCATTCCTATGTCTTTTTCCCCCTGCAGTGCTAGGAATCAAACCCAGGGCCTTGCACATAATCAGCAAGCTTCCTAACCACTAGGCTAAGCCCCCAGCCTTCTCACACACCAGCTAGTCAGTGCAGGACTCCTCTGCAGGGCACTGTGGTGGCTGCAGAACTCCAGTGATGAGTCTGGAGCAGCCTTCTCCTGAGGGACTGCCTCAACTGAAGATTGCCTTCCTCACCGAGGCGAAGCGTGGGGTGCATGGGCTGGGTTCTGTGGGGTTGACTGTGATAGGCTCTTCCCAGCAGGTGACTGGGACCATGGGCACCACTGTGGCAGCTGGAACTTGTCAGCATAGTTTGTCATGGGCTGATGGATCATTCCTCACTATCTGAAGAATTTATGTCAAGCAGGGTCCAGTTTCATTAGTAAGTTGACTTAACTCCTGATTGTAAGTCAGCTATCCAGGAGCCCCACCCCACATGTGGCCTGACTTCTGTGTCTGTAAATAGCCTTGCCCGTCTCGGAACGCTGTGGGAATGAATGGAGAGTGCCTACCACAGCACCTGGCAGCTGCAGTGAGCTGCTCCTTAGTGGGTGCCAGTGCCTCGTCTAGGTGCTGCTAAATCCCAGCTTCATCAGCTATGAACAACGGCCACCATCTTTCTCTCTTCCAACTGTGCTGCATGTGAAACTTATTTCCATGGTTACTATTTTTAAAATTTACCTCAAAGTCAAGAAAGCTACCCTCATAATACCTGTTAATATGTATCGGCAGCAGTTCTCTGCTAGTTAAGGTGCGTGCCGGGATCAGCAGCACTAGCAAGGTGCTTTTGGCCCACGACTCCTGCACTGCCCTTAGCAAACATGTCTCCAGATAGGATGACACCCAGGCTGCACCTCCATCACGTTGCCATGGGAGCTGGGAGTTAGTGGTTTTGAAATAGGTGGCTGGAATGAGCCGCATGAGCGAGGTGGCGTAACTGCTGGCTTGGCACGATACTCACAGCTTCGAAAGTGCCCAAGTGTGGCCAGCTGTGTCCACCAACAGAACAGTACGAGTGCCTTCTCAGCTGATGCAGTTGGCTAGGCCCAGGGTCATGGGAAGAAGCAGTGTCCTTGATTCTTGTCCTAGCCGGAAGGCTCACAGAGATGTTTCTCTGTGTGTATGGCCAGCTTTCCACTGCACATTGTTCTGGCATTTTCCCTTACAGACAGCAGTGCAATGATGGTAAAACATAATCTCAGCATCTTTGCCACTGACTGTATTGACTGTACAAAGAATCTGCTTCTAAGACAGTCGTAATCTCTGAAAAAAAAATTGTTAAAATTCAAATGGCGCCTTTCAGCTTTCCTAGTTCATTTTATTACGAAAGCAGTTAGACGCATGTCCATTTATCATGGGCTGGGTATAGTGTGGGCAGTGCCAGCCTTGTTCTGAATCTCTATCAAGTCTTCTTACTTTCTTTTTCTTTAAAATTTTTGGAGTAACTTTTTTCTATGCAGATTTCAACCTCAGACAAAGGGGAGGGTGTTCTGTTGTAGCCTGTCAGCTGCTTCCCCCCAACACACATCCCAACCTCAGTACTGGGCAGTACTAACCCATCTTCCCTCTCTCAGACTTTGAAATAATTCTGAACATACGTCAGGCAACATGTTCCATTGTACACATCAACAAACAAATAACCCCCAAATAATAAAACAAGCAACAAGCAAAACAGAGTTCTTGTTTGTTTGTTTGTTTGTTTGTTTGTTTGTTTCAAGACAGGATCTCAATATGTACCTCTAGCTATTCTAAAACTCACTATATAGACCAAGCTGACTTTGAACTCACAGAGATCCACCCGCCTCTGTCTCTGAGAGGTGGGATTAAAGGTGTGTGCCACTAAGAGTTTTGTTTTAATAAAAAATAAAGCAACTTTATTGTATATATTATATATATCCATTCTGTTCTTAGATTTCCCAAATTGGGTTCATAAATGTCTTTTTATAATTTGCATATCTGAATTCAAATCTAAATCAGCACCCATTCTGTTTGGTCGAACTGTCTGTTCTAGGTCCTAATATCAGGGTTCCACCCTTGATCATTTGCATTTGAAAAAATGATCTTATTTGTCTGGTAGAAGGTCACTGTCTGGAAACAGTGGTTGAACCCGGTTAGCAACACTGAGCACGCTCCTTTCCCCCCTGAGTCATGCATGGGGCAAGCTTGGTCAAGCTGAGCATCTTGATTGCACACCAGCCTTTCACCTGGGCTGAGCGCCACACTGCTGACCCTGCCCTTCAGCTTGTCACTGCTAAGGCTTCAGCAACCCAAAGCCTAGCTTTCACTCAATGTGTAAATCAACTTGAAAGTTTACTTTTAAAATAATAATTCATTTCATTGTAGGTGTTTAAAAACTGAATGATCCTTATGAAGTAATGCTTTTTAGGTCAAAGTGGTTGCATAGTTCACAATATCTTGATGTCTTTCTGTACAGACACTTTTCAGGATGAAGACTAGAAGTGTAAAAATCAAAGTCAGGTGCTGTGGCTCAAGGCTAGAGTACTTGTCCCGCATCCTTGGGGACCCAGAAGTGATCCCCAACGGTGAAAAAAACAAGGGGAAAGGCAGATGCAGAGGAAGGGGAGTAGAGAATGCGGGTAGAGACTTAGAGTTGCTTACTGTCTGTCCTACGTGCCAACTGGAAATGTGTACAGTTTCTTTAGAAAGAAATCACAGTGACTTTAAACTCTCTCCTCCTCCAAGCCCAACAGGCAAAGCAGGCAGCTAATACAAACATGGCGATTACATATTCAAATGGACTTTAATAAGGCATGGCTTGCCTTCCAGCGGGACTGTGTGTTGTGGCTTAGCCGGTTTGCATCTTAAGTAGGTATCTCTGGATTCCAAGCCTCCCTGCCTCCTGCATTCACCATTTTGTTTGTTTGTTTATTTGTTTGTTTCACAGGCAGTTGCTCTGACTGAGGGACTCAGCTTGGTCTGGAGTTAGGGTCTTAAAGGCTGTGCTGCTCCACAGGCTCTTCCAGTGGAGTAGTTATGGCCCCTTAGGACTCAGAACACTGAAAGTCTTGGGCTTTTCTAACCAAACATTTATTTGGGGCTTAGACTCAAGAGTTTCGAGTTGTGCCTGGGTTTCTGGGATTTATATATATCCAACTTTTTAAATGTGGAATAATCCTCATCAGAATCACTCAGGAAATGAGAGGAACAGAAGAAGGCTGTGAGTCAGCCATGGAAAACTGCAGCCTGGAATGAATGAGTCAGGAGCGGTTCAGTGGCTGGCCGTGTGCTATCAGGAAGTAGTGTGACTTTCCACGATCCCATGCACTGTAACTCATGTGGCAGCATGCTCCAGGCACCTGGCTAGGCCTTGTTTTTTCCAATCCTTATTTTTGAGAGAAAACTGACAACTGCTGATTTAGCAAAGGCTGCCAGTAGCTTTTCAGCCCCAGTGAGTACCCACTGGGAAAGGGTGTCTGCCCCTGAAGCCCCAAGAAGCCCCAAGAGGGTGTCTAACTGGAGCCCAGTGGAGGCTGCTGGGTCAAGTCTGAGAAGCAGTTAGCTATGGCACAGCTGCTGTCACAGAACTTCCCGGCCTGACCTTTTCTCCACAGCCCTGGACCGGTACTCACATCTGTGGTCTAGAAGAGTTCTGTATGCCGTGTCTCGGGTAGTCTGAAATTCAGAATAAGGCCATTGTATTCCAGGCTACTCACATCCCATTAAAGAGAAAAGAAAAACTTGTAGGAATGTGGTGGATTAAAGATTTGAGTCATGTGAAGTCTATAAAACTGGTCTCTAGTGGAAAATGCTAGAAATACAGGCAACTTCTGAAATTGCTCATAGAGGGAAAGTTTACTGCTTTATTGGCTGTATAAATCAATTAAAACAAAGTCCAGCCAGCTGCCTCCCATTTTTATGGACAGTACACACAGCCTGCCAGGACCTCAGGTTGGCATGTATTACACATTTTTAACCAGCATGTCCAATAGACTGAATCAGGTCAGAGTGAAGGATTTATATGAGTAGTTGAGTGGGTGCTCATTTTCTGTTTTTCTGAGGCAGGGTCTGACTGTCCCAGACTGGCCTTGAACTCACTATGCAGCCAAGAATGACCTTGAATTTCTCATCCTCCGATTCTGAGTGGTAGGATTGCAGGCTTAGCCACCATTCCTAGTTTATTATGCAAGTGCTCTGATACTGCTGGACTTTCGGTTGATAGCCATTAACCACCTCCACACATGCTAAACATTTTCCCTGGACAGAATCCTGCAAACCACATTGGCCTTTTGTGACAGTCTGATACATTCCCTATAGAGATGCTAACTCTGGACATTTTCATGTTCTCATATGTTGTCATGCCCCTCCACGGAACCACGCCCCCATACCTCACTATGTGTAGGAGTCCTCTGGAGAGCTTGAGGCTCAAGATTCTGTGTTTCCATCAATCTCATGGCTAATGCCTAGGCCTGATACAGATCCCTGAGGGCCCAGACTATCTAGCAAGTGTGTCTGTAGCACCTAAGCTATAATAGGATCATGACCTGACACAAACCTCAAATGTTACAGTGATCCTTCCTTCCCTAACAGGGCCTGCTCATGCATAATGTGTTCAGTAGAAGTACAGTGTGAGCCTTACCTTAGGAAGCCCATCAGAGCTTCCTGCCTGTATCCCGAGCCTGCCTCCTCACCTGAGCACTTAACTGCCTACGACCCTGCCCAAGCCTAGGGAGGGCTGTCATTCCCTCTTGTCTCCCTCCCTCTGGAGTCTTAGTAGATATTTCTAGAACCTTGGCCATCCAGGTCTTTTTAATACAACCTGTGAGCTGAGGTCTACATCTTCTTTCCATGGTATTTTTTAAAAGAACCTGTGCCAATGTCGGGCCAAGCTGCCCTCCAGGGGACTTGCTGCTGATCTACAGGGTCAGGAAGCTCCAGCACTGCCTAGGAGCAGCAGTAGATGCCAGGGTCCAGTCTGGAAAGGTTCAGAGGCCTAAGTGTTTACACGCTGACTGAAGGGAACGGGAGGAAGAGCCTCCCCATTGTCAGGATGTGAGCTTGTGACCAGATGGAGAGGTCCATCCGAGTGGTGGAGCACACACCTCTCTTTCCCTCTATTGCTCCAATGGAAAGCGGCTAATCAGCATCATTTTAAAGTCTAGGACAGTGTGATTCAGGCTTTGTCATTTCTTTTTCCAGGGAAGAAATAATTACAGATATTTCTGCAGGGATACATTACTGTGTTAGTTTTCCACCTTGGAGCCAACCATCAGGCCTTTCTGCTCACCCTGGAAAAGGAGCAGCACTTGAGGGACGTAATCACCAGCCACTGGCACAAATCCCTCTGTGTTTCTCTTGATGTGGTGGGTGCCCTGGAAAGCCTGGCTGCCACTTTCCTTGGATTCACTAGGGAGGGGAGAGACTCCAAGTGACTGGTAGGAAGGTGGCATTTGGGGAATGAGTTTCATGACTCAGAGCTGCTTGTCCTCCTTTATGTCATTGATGATTTTCTGGGTTCTCATGATGAGGGAATTACAGCTTGTGTTGGACAGCAGACTATGAATGCCCTCAGCTCCAAATAGCGTGTCCACCCCTCTAAACAGGTGTGAAGGTAGCGAGTGTTCTGGGGTAGGCAGCCCAGAGCCATCGTTACATTCCTGTCTAATCATTTTCTTCGAGATTTCCCTTTGGAAACAATAGGAACCACCGTAGAGCAGCTTTTGTGTAGATAAAGCTGCTAATTCCAGATGGGCGCATGGTATGTTGTTTCTGCCTCTAAAACTGGGGATTGTATTAGTTGATTAGGAGTGCCGCAACACAAGTCACAGACGAAGTGACCAACACTCTGTTCCTGGAGGCTCTACCCCAAGATGAACATGTAGGCGGGGTGGATCTGTCTCCTGTGGCTACTCCCTGTCATGTCGGTGTTGCCTTTCCACTGTCTCCTTTGAAGGTTCCTCTGTCTAGTTTCCCTTTGCTACTCCAAGTGTGCCGTAGTGACCCCAGAAAGACTGAATTAGGGTTTACCCTAGTGGCCTCCTTTACCATAACCCTCTTTTAAAGGTTATTCCTTCACGTCGGGTTGTGTGGGATGCTGGATAGCAGAGTCCCAACATGTGCATTTGGGGTGCCATTCAGTCCATAGCAAAGGTCACAGCTATTCCTCAGTCGGGATTCCTGGCACTCCCTTCTTGAGGATGTGCTGCCTTCGTCTCTGTGGGCAGAGGGCAAGCTAGAATTGTGCACGCCCGCGAGATCTGAAATTGTCCACTCCATACTCCAGGCCACTGGGGAAGCCTGGTCGCCTTATGAAGACTTCTTGAGAAATACTTGAGTGGACATTTGCCACTTACAAGTGTAAGTCATAGCTGGGCCTAAGACACAAGTCTGTAATCCCAGCTACTCAGTAGGCTGAAGCAGGAAGCTCACAAATTCAAAGCCCGCCTGGGTTGCAGAATGAGTTCAGAGCCAGCCTGGGGAACTTAGTGAGATCTTATCTCAGAATACAGAGTAAAAAAGGGTTAGAGATTGTGCTCAGTGCTAGCATCTATTCTGTGTGAAGCCCTGCATTCAATTCCAAATACCTTTAAACAAGCAAACAAGCAAACACTGGTGGTGGCTCTCGACCTTACCTTCTGGGGCTGCTTTAAAGCTACCAGCGGTAACATTGAGTGGAGAATCAGGATCACACCTGAGTCTTTTGGGGTGGTCACATGTGCCCTGTGGAATCATCAGCTCAAGGAATGGTCACAAAGATGTATCTGGACCCCAGGATTTGGCCTAGTCAAAGCCCAGACCATGACTGTGTTCAATTACCAAATGGATGGCTTGGTGAGCAAGGGCTGATAATGCTGGAAAGAAAATCCCTTCCACCTTCTTTGAAGTATTGCGGCAGAGCAAGGGAAGTGGCCCTCAGGGAACCTCCTGGTCTAAGGTGCTGGCTTCTGCTTTTCATCCCTTGAAGGTCTCTAGTGTGTGTTAGCAATAGAGCTAAGCCCCCGCTTGTTACATATTGAAAATAAATCAAGTATCCTGCAGCCGTATTTGAACCTGGACTGGAGGATTACCAGTGTCACCCTGACAGTGAGCATCCATTTTCTAAATTGCCCCACATGATTTGTCATTTTACTGCGTTGGGTTCTCACCACTAATACTAGTTTTGAGCAGCCACAGTGAATCAGTTGGCAGATGTGTTTTTAAATCTCAAAGCATGTTAGACTATCACCTCACCACCAGGTTAGGAAGTGGACAATTTAAAAAGAAATAAAAACAATATTTAGACCAAATCACAGGTTAAGTTATGGATGGTGCCCACATGAGGATTTCCTATCTGTGACCTCATGCTGACCAAAGTGTGGAACTCACCGTCTGACTCCCCTTTTATTCTCTGAAGGCCGCCAAGGGCATGAGTCCCAACACGCCAGCACTCAGGCCAAGCATATGTGGGCCCAGCACCTTAGTCATATGAGGGCCACAGGCTGACCTCCACAGGACAGGGACAATGATGGCAGATGATGGAGAACAGAGACGCGAGGCTTCGCTCAAGCCCAGCGCTCAGCAGCAGAAAGCACAGTAGGGTCCCAGGCCAATGCTTCCTCCCTGGTGTTTGACCACAAGCCAGTTCAGTAACTACAGACAGCACAATCATCAAGCCTGCACAAGGGAGCAGAACTGCAGAGGGTAGGCACACAGAGGGCATGCGCATCACTTCGCCATTGCCCATGCTTTCTCTATTAGTCCTCTGCCTGTGTCTACAGGGAGAACTTGGAAGATAAGGTTTTCTATATGTATATATGTGTTATGTGTGAATGTGTGTCTATATGTATATATGTGTTATGTGTGAATGTGTGTGCCTGTGTGAGCTTATGTGCACCATGTGTGTGCAGGGCCATACAAGGCCAGAGGAGAGCATTGGATCCTCTGGAACTGGGGTTATGCTGGGCACTGAACCTAGGTCCTCTGCAAGAACAGCAAGTGCTCTTCAGCTTGGAGAAATAAGGTTTTATTTAGTTGGCATCTAAGAAGAATT
Organism: Sigmodon hispidus; assembly: GCA_004025045.1. Taxonomy (NCBI): domain Eukaryota; kingdom Metazoa; phylum Chordata; class Mammalia; order Rodentia; family Cricetidae; genus Sigmodon; species Sigmodon hispidus. The sequence continues at coordinate 142,545 of PVIH01004290.1, forward strand.
TAACATGTTTTTGCTAACCTGTTTGAGATGGGATTTAAATAAATTTGTGTGGTGCTCAAATTTATGGGTAACTAGAAAATAACAGCTTTTAAATTTTTATGAATAATTTTTTTCAGTTAAAATAATGCTTATGGGCTGGGGGGGGGGGCTGTGAGATAGAGCACTTGCTCTGCAAACCTGAGTTTAAATCCCCAGCATGAAGGAAAGCCCTGGATATGGCTGCCAATAACTATAAGCCCTGCATTGTACAGTGGTGGCTGGTGGATCCAGGAAGCTCCATGGCAGCCAGTAGGTAGTTCAAAATCCATTTATCCTATTCACAGGCTGACTTCACATTGTTATCATAGTTCCCCAAGAGGAGGGGGGAAAGCCCCAGTAGCAATCTCAGTTGAGAAAGATGTTGGAGAGAACTGAGACCTGACTGACAGAGAGAACTGAGACCTGACTGACGGAGAGAACTGACATCTGACTGAGGAGAGAACTGAGATCTGACTGACAGAGAGAACTGAGATCTGACTGATGGAGAGAACTGACATCTGACTGACGGAGAGAACTGACATCTGACTGACGGAGAGAACTGAGATCTGACTGACAGAGAGAACTGAGACCTGACTGACGGAGAGAACTGACATCTGACTGACGGAGAGAACTGAGATCTGACTGAC
>PVIH01004291.1:6383-143082 GCA_004025045.1 Sigmodon hispidus
ATTGATTCTCTCTCTCTCTCTCTCTCTCTCTCTCTCTCTCTCTCTCTCTCTCTCTCTCTCTCTCTCTCTCTCTCTCTCTCTCTCTCTCTCTCTCTGTCTCTCTCTCTCTCTCTCTCTCTCTCTCTCTCTCTCTCTCTCTCTCTCTCTCTCTCTCTCTCTCTGTGTTTAAAGACAGGACTGTAGTTTTGGGGCCTGTCCTGAAACTCACTCTGTAGACCAGGCTGGCCTTGAACTCAAAGAGATCTTCCTGTTTCTGCCTCTTGGATTGAAGGCATGTACTACCACCACACAGTGTTGAATATCTCTTATCCATAAATGTTGGAGGATTTTAGATTTTGAAATATATTTGCATGTATATAATGAGATATCTTAAGGATAGGACCCAAGTCCAAACACAAAATTTATGTAGCTTTTCTATCTCCCATATACACATAGCCTCAAAATAAATTTATACGCAATTATTAGTGCATACACCAACATTTTTTATAAACACATTATCAGACATATTTAATTTTTTTCTTTTTTTTCTTATGAATAAAGTCACATTTTTTTGTTCAAGGTCCCTTCCCCCTCCCACCCTTTCCAGTCACTCTCTCTTCTCCACATTTCTTTATCTCCTCCCCAGCAAGGTCAGGAAGTCCCAAGGTCCTAATATGGCTTAGTTCAGCATCCACTCCTGACAGATCCAGATTTCTCATCTCAACATCAAGACTGAGTCAGGTGTTCCTATAGAGTGAGTGGCATCCAAGGTATCAGTCCAAGGTGTTTCAGATCCCAAGCTGTTCAGTGGTTGTGGTTTGCAGCTTGGACATGCTTTGCTTTTTGCTTTTTTGTTTAGAGTCCACTAATGAGTGAGTACATACCCTGATTATCTTTCTGGGTTTGTGAGACCTCACTCAGGAGGATATTCTCCAAATCCATCCATTTGCCTGCAAAGTTTAGGATATCATTTTTTCTTACTGCTGAGTAGTACTCCATTGTGTAAATGTACCATAGTTTGTTAATCCATTCTTCAGTTGAGGGGCATCTAGGTTGTTTCCAGGTTCTTGCTATTATGAATAAAGCTAATATGAACATAGTTGAGCTAATGCCTTTGGAGTGCAAATGTGCATCTTTAGTGTATACGCCCAGAAGTGGTATTGCTGGATCCTTGGGGAGATTGATTCCCAGTTTTCTGAAAAACCGCCATACTGCATTCCAGAGTGGCTGAACAAGCTTACACTCCCACCAACAATGGATGAGTGTTCCCCTTGCTCCACAACCTCTCCAGCATAGGCTGTCATCTATGTCTTTTATTTTAGCCAATCTGACAGGTGTCAGATGGTATCTCAATGTTGTTTTGATTTACTTTTCTCTGATGGCTAAAGAAGTTGAGCACTTTTTCAGGTGCCTTTCAGCCATTCGTAATTCTTCTGCTGAGAATTCCCTTTTTAGATCTGAACCCCATTTTTGATTGGGTTATTCAAGGTTTTGGGCTCTAGATTCTTGAGTTCTTTATATATTTTAGAGATCAATCCTTTATCATTTGTAGGGTTGGTGAAAAGCTTTTCCCATTCTGTAGGCTGTCGTTTTGTCCTATTGACAGTGTCCTTGGCTTTACAGAAGCTTCTCAGTTTCAGGAGGTCCCACTTATTGATTGTTGTTCTTAGTGTCTGTGCCACTGGTGTTATATCTAGGAAGTGGTCACCTGTACCAATTCGTTGGAGGGTATTTCCCACTTTTTCTATCAGGTTCAGTGTGGCTGGGTTTATGTTGAGGTATTTGATCCACTTGGATTTGAGTTTTGTGCAGGTGACAGGCTTGGATCTATTTGCATTTTTCTACACATTACCAACCAGCTATGCCAAAACCATTTGCTAAAGATACTATCTTTTTTCCATGGAATATTTTGGGCCTCTTTGTCAAAGAGCAGGTGTTCATAGGTTTTTGGGGTTAATGTCAGGATCTTCAATTCTATTTCATTGATCCACAAGCCTGTTTTTAAGCCAGTACCAGGCTGTTTTTATTACTGTAGCTCTATAGTATAACTTGAATTCGGGGATGGTGATGCCTCCTGAGGTTCTTTTGTTGAGCAAAATTGCATTGCCAATCCTGGCTTTCCTGTTATTCCAAATGAAGTTGAATATTGTCCTTTCAAGGTCGGTAAAATATTGTGTTGGGATTTTGATGAACACATGCACCAACATTTTAACTATGGCATTTCACATGGGATCAAGATGGAATTTACCACATGTGGCATCATTATGGACACTGGAGCATCTTAGGTTTTGAACTTTTTTTTGTTCAATGTGTAACAACAATGCTCTTTTAGCAAAAGAAGAGTTAGTGAAAGAGTTTTTTAGAGTTACTTGCAGGGACGAAGCACTTATTCTATGTTTTGTTTTCTCCAGGAGTGTTTTTCTGCCTGAGAATAGGGTCTCCTTCCTTCTTGAGACTCTCAGGAAAAGTTGGTATGGTAGATGGTAGAAAGAGCCAAGGAACTACTGTGTTGTACATAGTCAAAGCTAGAGATGGAAGGCAGATACACGTAGAATATTTCTTACTTGTGGTCTGTAAGTAAGTTATTTTCTGTCATGAATGTCACCCATTGGCTGAGGCTAAGGACAAAACAGGCAAGCACTGTCTGACCTTCAAGCTCTAGCTTGTGACTCTGAACCAGATGTCTGTAGACCAAGTGATTACAGAACTCAGATATCTGAATTATTCAAGCAAACTACATTAGAATTTGAATGGATTTTTATTGCGTTTGAATACCCAAATCAAATTTGAACGTTTTAATAACTAAAGTGGAATTATATCAATCTGAATGAATTTCAAATAGTCAAGTGAATGAATTTCAAATAGTCAAGTGCACAGACCTCTGGAAGAAACAGATGAAAGAGAAAACAAGGCTGGTCCAGCTGTAAACTGGTGGACCAGAATGTCAATAAGCCACAGTAGCCAGTGCACCAGCTGACAGTGTGGGAATGAGCACAGTAGGGAGTGGCTAGAGAGGGCTGTGGTAAGTCCTTCTTAGGAGGTCACTGGGAAGAAGGACAAGCTGAGGGGCAGCAGAATAACAGTCTCTTACAGGGAGGACTTCCTGTGAGACCCAGGGAAAGAAAAAAGAGCAGGACAGGTCATCTTGCTATTATGATGGAGGACAGAAAGATGCAGAAAAGCAAGTGGAGAATCCCTAATCTAAAAACACCTTAAATCCCAACCTTTTTGAATGCCAGTGTTACAAGTAGGAAATCCCACCCATACCATCAGGCTTTGTTTAAGGCAATGAAATTATTTCAAATAGTGAAAAAGAAAATGTTTGGGCTTGAGCCCAATTTCAAGAGTACTCCCATTTTATATATATTTCAAAAGAAAACCTGGAATTCTCCTGACCCTTTCATTTCAGATAAGGGATGTCACCCTATGCTGACTCTATAAAGACCATTGATGGGGCTCATATGAGAGGTACCAGTCTTTATGGGCGGGCAGTGAAGGAGACTGATGAGAAGAAGACTGGAGACCCAGGCAGTGGTGAGAAAAGACCTTTCTATGGATTATCTGTGACTCCCCGTGGGTAAGAGTTGGGCTCTGAGTACACACTAGGTGCACCCCATCCTGAATTATGATGGATGGATCAGCAGGGGCATGGCCACATCACTAATCTCTATATGCTTTATAATTTACCCTACTCATGTGTTAATAACTAAAACTCAACTGCAGAGCTTCCAAAATCTAGAATAAGCTTCCCAAAGAAGCTGGGCACCTTCAAAGGTCCCTTAACACTAAGAGTTAATTCTAGGCAGGTGGGTAAGTCATAGGCAAAGGTGACAGCAAGCCCACCTGTTCCCAAGAAAGGCTCCACCTTTTTAAATTTCTGAGTGTAGAATTCACTCTGCAGTTAACATAATCATCATCTTGATAAAAAAAAAACATGTAAACAACAATCTATACTTATAGACTTGCCCCTCAGTATTTTGGGGGGATTGGTTCCAAGATCCACCCCCGCTTTATGGGTTACAAATTTATCAGGGTCATGGATATTCAGTTCTTGTATGTCAAAAGCTATTGTATTTGCATATAATCAAGGCATGCCCTCTAGGTACTGTAAGTTGCATATAGATTACTCATAAATCCAAGATCTTGTAAATTCTGTGTACATACTCTTTTGTATTTGGAAAAATGTGATAGAAAGTAAAATCTGCCCAAGTTCAGGGCAGACACCATTTGTTTTCCTGATTATGAGTAGAAGAAGTGGCCGTGTCTCTGCTATGGTGTTTCTCAGTTACTTTTCAAAGTGTTAGGTCCAAACATGGTCAAATTTATTCACTAAGTGGAAAACTTTGAAGGTTTCCTGGAAACACAAGAATTCTGCAGAGTTTAGGGTGGGAATGTGGTTTAAAACTGTTGGAAAAATCAGCTCAGGAACCTAACGCAACATCCAGGAGGACCACATGTGAGCTGTTGCTTTGTGTTGATACTGAGCAATTTAAATTTTAAATTGCTATTTCAGATGAAGCAATCTAAGCTAAAACAAGAGAAAAGAAGCCAAACCAGTTTATCTATAAAGAGCATTTGGTCATAATACTCACTTTTCATAGGATTTAATGGCCTGTTCCACATTTTGCTTGTAGATATTGAGCTTGACTCCTTGGGGGTTAATTAATATCATCTTATTGGTGTCATTGCACACATGTGCCAGAGGGAACACCTATACAGCAATGTCAACAGAAAGAAAGATGTCACTTGACAAGTTTGCATGGGCCTTCAAATGTGTATTTATGGGTACATGTTTTTCTGACTATAAAAATCACATTGTAAGGATGGAAAGGTAAAATATAATAAGTCTAAAAAGAATTACAGATATAATCACTAACCTTTCTTTTTTACTTTTAAAAACTACACATTTTAAAAATCACCACCACAAACCAAAACCAACAGAAGAAAACCCAAATTTGTTTCAAGAAACCCTTTGATAACTGTTATCTCTAGAAGCTTCTATCAAGTTGATAAGAATAGGAAATAAGAAATAGAAAGTCATATACATATAATTATACATTATATAATTATGCTTCATTTGCATGTATGTGCACCATATACATGTCCGGTGCCAATGGAGGTCAGAAAAGGGCATCAGATCTCCTGGAACTGGAGTTATGGATTATTAGAAATTACCATCTGGGTGTTAGGAATCAAATCCAGATCCTTTACAAGAGCAACAAGTGCTCTTAACCACTGAGCCATCTCTCCAGCCCCAAGACACTACTGTAAGTAGGGAGATGATTTAACTTTCAATCAAGGTGATACAATCCACGCTGTTATGTTCTGCAGTGTCTAAAAACTGTGCAAAAAATTATATCAAGAAACTAGTGCAATGAGAGAAACAATAAAGAAACTATATGTGGATATAGTTACAAAAATTGAAGAGAAATGTAAACAGGTGAATCAGGATGAAGCTGTGGGTTGCTGGCTCTGTGTCCAGTGATACCACAGCAGTAAGAGAAAGCTCTTAGAATTGGAACTATGCGTTCTCTGGAGATGTAGGGTCCAGGTTGGGCTCAGTGACCAAGGTTAGGCCTGTGTAAGGGTCCCTCCTCCTTGGAAGAAGGTACTGACTAGCAAGAGGGGACATTCACATAGCCTCACAACCAAGGACCAAGCCTTGAGAGGGTATCAGTGTATAACTACCTTCCATGTTGCCTTTATCTACTGCCAGGAAGAAATCAGTCCTCATCCTTTCTTAGCTCTGTTCCTTTGGGGCTTTGTACCCAACCAAGCTGAGAACCTATTGTTTGGTTTCAATTAGGCTGCTCCAAGACATACAAGAATTTACTGAAATGTTAAGAAGTGGATGCAAGGGCTGGAGAGATGGCTCAGCAGTTAAGAGCACTGACTGTTCTTCTGGAGGACCTGAGTTCAATTCCCAGCATCCACATGGCAGCTAACAACTGTCTGTAATTCCAAGATCTGACACCCTTACACAGTTATACATGCAGGCAAAACATCAATTCACATGAAAATTAAAAAAAAAATATGAAGTGGATGCAAATTTTTTTGAATCTTGGAAGAATGACATTGGAAATGGACTAAAGAAATGTGCAAAGACTGAACAAAGTTGAAACCAGGCGTCATCACTTACAACGATCTTGTGAAGTAGGTGATGCATAAAGACTCCCTATACTGACATATAAAGACTCCCCCCAACAAGAACACAGATACATGGGTGATAGAGACATATATGGATAGATACTGAGAAGCTTCAAAGTATAGTGATAGAAATGTCAAAAGAATAGAATCAAAGAGGAAGTTCACAGAAGAAGCAACATCTGATAGTGTGGGAGTGGCGGCTTCACAGATGGTGGCTGTATCTAAACATTAAAGTGTGAAAAGGTTGGAAAGACTCCATTTGTTGACAATTGTGATTGGTGCCGGCCAAAGCCAAGCTGTTTAATAAGAAAAGAATCAGATACAGTCTGTGTGTGTGATTTGGGGGATGGGGAGGGTCTGGCTCCTTGTACAGAGGGTGTGGTTGTTAAGGATCTTTTTCAATGGGTCAGCTCTCACAGTAGGGAAGGGATAGTCGGAAGCTAGTTCATGGGCTCAGCTGTTAATCTGTCTTAAAATGTGACAATAGCCTGGCCTCCCAAGTTCCATTTTCAGCCCCCAGAATAAAGGTTATATGTACCGTTTTGAATATTTTTAATAGTATAGTTTTAGGTTAGAAACATGGTTTTTAGTATTTTTGTATTGAGACATGTGCAAAAGTTCAGGTTAAGGATTACCTTTGAGGAAGGAGGGAGGGGAATTGATCAAATATGGTGACATGGGGGTTCTTTACATTGCTTGTAATTCCTAGCTACCTCTAAAAGTGTCTAAAATAATCCAAGCAGTGGTGGCACAGGAGGCAGGGAGAGGCAGAGGCAGGCTGATCTCTGTAAGTTCAAGGCCAGCCTGGTCTTCAGAGCGAGTTCCAGAATAGCCAGGGCAACACAGAGAAACATTGTCTTTAAACAAAAACAAAATGAAAACAAAGAAAAAGTGTCTAAAGCATTCATAATGTTGGGTTTTAAACAACCAACAGTAGTTTCGTCTAAAACTTGGGAGTTACAGGAAGGACAAGACTTTAATGATTTAACTGTTAGTTCTTTTAAATAACACAGATTCACTCTAGGATTAAATTAAGACCCACATAAGCAAAATAGGCAAAGATTTAGAAAAACAGAAGAGAAAGTCATGAAGTTAAAAGCTTCGGAGTTCAACCAACTACTTAGAAACCACGCAGAGTCAGCATGTGGTTCCTGAACACTCCTTTCAAAGGGAAGGAAACAGAACAGGGGGTTAAAGGTGAGATGCCTGGGTTTTGAAACTGAAAATTGCATAAGTTTGGAGAAACATAAAATAAAACAAAAAGAAGAAGAAATAAAAGAAAGAAATCAGACCTCAAAATAGAGCAATATCACAAAAACTTGACAGGAAAAAAAAGTCAGTGCCAGCAAAGATGAGACACCTTTTCTGTGACCCGATAGGAAAGCACCCTGTTAGAAGTCTCTCTGTGTCTCTCTTAGTTTACCAGTTTAGAATTTAATGATAAATCAGTACTAGAAAATGCTAAGGCAAAGTCTTGACTCTTGAAGTCACCTATTTAACCAAAGGCGAACCGTACTTCCCTCTTTGGTAGATCTAGATCTCATGCCTTGCATGGCCATCGTGGACTTGAGTGTAGCTGTTCAAATTTGACTTGTGTGTACCACCTCCTTCCTTTCTGCATGCAGGATTAGGGGACCACAAAGGCATACTCCACACCTTCAGTCTTTGGTCTTAGTTTTTATAACATGGTGGTTCTAGGAGGCCAGATGATGCACCCTCTTTGTGATGTCAAGTTTAGAGTCACAAGGGACATTCCAGGGCTTAGGGGATCACAGTCAGGCTAGCATCTGGGAGGAGTAAGTGGAGAGGAAAGAGAGGCCCATGACGAAATGGAGGGCTCAGTTTGAGAGAGAATAAAGGCATGTGACCAGAGTCCCCTTGAAAATGACTTTCTTAGCACTTTCATAACTCAGCAGAGGGAATCCTTCCAGACAATATTTGGTAACAAGGGAGGCCTAAGGCATCATATACTTTACTTCTCTAGCGTCATCACCAAATTCATATTAATAACCACCTCTTAGTGATGAGATTTTAACTATGAGAGAGGGGTGGACTAGGGGATATGTGGGGAGCAGTTTATGGAGATGAGGAGGAACAGAAAAATAAGTAGATCACAGAGGTAGAAATTTCTGGAATTTATAGGTGGGCAAAATTAGACTATTGCGACTTTCCCCACTCATATATGTAATACCTTGTATCATTAACTGAAAAATGGTTTCATAAAAATATTACAACAATAATATTAATACTATAGAATTTATCCTCATTCTCTGCCAGGAATAACAGAGGCATTCTCCACATATGTTTGCTTTCAGTTCCATTATAGACAAAAACATCTCATTGTAGCTTTTTGTTAAATGGCAAATTAAACTTCCATTCAGCTGTAATTCTTTATTGTATGTATGAGCATTTTGCTTGCATGTATGTCTGTGCACCATGTGTAGCCCAGTGTCTGTGGGGGTCAGAAGAGGGTGTCAGATCCTCTGGAACTGGAGTTACAGATGGTTGTGAACCACCATGTAAGTGCTGGGAATCAAACCCAGGTCTTCTGGAAGAGAAGCCAGAGCTCTTAACTGATGAGCCATCTTTCCAGATCCCTTTATTTGGTTTTATAAGTATTGCTTATTGGGGGTCAGTGAAATGGCTCGGTGAGTAAAGGCAGCTCCTATACAAGCCTGTCCACCTAAGTTCAATTTACCAAGACCCACGTAAAGCTAGGACAGATTCTACCCCACAATCTGCTCCTCTTTCCTTTTACATGCACACTGTGACACTGCCCTCACAACACAAATAATAAATCGCTGGCATAGTAAATGTACTAAATATAAGCATATAGTAAATATATGCACAATATTTATTGAATAGCATGAATGACTAAAACAGAGGCCCAAAACACTTCTTAGCAGTTTGAAATTCTGTAAAATATAAAAGTTTATATTCTGCCAAATTTGTCCTGTTAGAAATTGTGGCTGGGGACAAAGAAGAACATTATCAGTTGGGGGAGAAGTTTACTGAATATGAGTAATGTGAAAAGGATTTTTAAGAGATTTATTCATTTATTCAAACACAGTAAAATAATTGAGTATTGAAATAAAACCATGCCACTTTCACACAGTTATAGAAAAGGTTGCGTTTTTATTTGGTTTGTTTTATATATGTGTGCTACAGTTTCTAAGTGACACCCGAACCGAATACTCTCAGAACTCCATGTAAGTTGCCCCCAAATGGGAGGAAGAGTTCAATAAGTTGTCAAGTTTATCTATTTTAAAAAGAGGGGATATGATATAAAAAGGGGATGTTATAAAAATCATTTCAAAAAATAAAATATTAAATCTACTTTAATTTAGAAAATAGCTGTTAATCTCAAAATATTTTACATTAGTATAAATTTTAGTTTTTAATATAAATTTAAGGTCAATATTGTTATACTATATATATATATATACATTTCTACATTTGTTTAAGATATTATGTTTATATAGCTCATTAAAATTATGATATATAATTAAAAATACTGATTAACAGTCATCTATGATAACCAAACTTATAGTCATGATAATTAAGTTTTTAAATATACAAAGATATATTTCAATTAAATAGATAATTTTCAAACACTTCAAAGATCTACAAAATATAACATTTAAAATAAAAAACTTAGATGTTTCTAAACAGTGAAACAAGTCTACTACTAACAACACAAATCTACTTTAAAAAAATAATAGACATTAAAAAAAACTTCATATAAAATTTACTTTTTTTGTGGCAAAAGTTAGCCACTAGACAAAAATCTGTTCTTGCCTCACTGCCAGACAGTACCCTATATAAACTAGACATGCAGGACCCATAAAAAAGTGACCTCTAAACTTCGGCAAAATAAGCCAAAATGGTCCTTCAGGTTCCTGCTTTGCAGAAAAATCTGCCAAATATCCTTAAAGACACACAAAAAAGCAACTAATGAACTATGTCAAAAATGAGCAAAACAGTCCTTCAAATTTCCTGTTTCACTAAAAATTATGCTAGCGACTCTAGGCCTATAGGCTAAAGATAGATGTCCCAACCTTACAAAAAACACTTTAAGTGACCATCCAGACAGCCAGATGTCATCTCTGTCATTTCTAAATTTTAATAGTTACTTACACTTCCTGTTTACTCAAATAATATTATATCCTTCGTAGTCTTTGATAAAGATTAGGTAGCTATATAGTTTTTCTTCATTATTATAAAAGACATATTAGATCTAAAGCTAGACTCATAAAAATAAGATAAATAAAATTTCTTTAATTTTACTAACTACAAAAAGACTAAATATTATAACAGTAATTCTTACTTGGTAGTTTTGTTATACATAATTTTGCTATGTTAAAATTAAAACCTTCCTTTTTGATTAGACAAAAAAACAGAAGTGATGTGGGATGTCTTTCTGTATGCTGTGAATATCACTGGATAATAACTGTTTTGGCCTACGGCAAGGCATCTTAGAAGAAGGCAGGAAATCTGAGGATAGATAAAAGGGAAGAAGGACAGAGTCAGACAGAGAAATATCAGCAGATGCAGAAGAAAGAAGACAACAATGCTGCTCTGAGAAAAAGTACCAAGCCATGTGGCTAAACAAGGTAAGAATCCTAAGTTAATTTAAGAGTAAGAGCTAGCTAGCAATATGCCTGAGCCATAGGCCAAATAACATGTAATAAATATAAGCCTTTGTGTGATCATTTGAAACAGCTGGTCCAGATCTCTGGGCTAGGCCAAGTCAAAAACCTCTACAACAGATATTTTAAAAGTTTTAATTATGTGTAGGCCTGTGTGTCTGTGTTGGGTATGTGTATGTGTGTGCAGTACCCATGAAGGCCAGAAGTGGGCACCAGATATCCTGGTGCAGAAGGCATAGGCAGCTGCGAGCCATTTGACATGTATGTTGGGATCTAAGCTCAGGTCCTTTGGGAAGAGCAGTACATGTCTTCAGTTCTACAATTCATATTAGTAAATGTTATTAAAGTTTGTCCAAAACTCATCATTATATGAAATCATGTTCAGAGCAGATGCTAAATGAAAATATCATGTGTAGTTATGTACACAGCTACCAATTTTGAACATAAATCAGAAATAATTTACCTAATGACATTAGAAGTAACTCCAGAATGTGATATTGAGAAAACAGCATGAAATGGATGATTATACATTTCACTGTTTAACCTAGTCCAAATTAATGAATTTCAGTGTTTTCCAATAAATATCTCAGTACTCAGTGCCAAACTAGGCAACAAAAAGCTCTGATGTGTCTAATAAAAATGCAGAGCTCTGTGAGTCTTGTGTGGATGTATTCCTGAATAGCGATACAATGTTGTTTTAGAAATCACAGCTGTCGAAACTGCTGAGCACTGAAGTTTAAGGGTATTCTCTTTGAATGGAAGCTCGTAGAAGCTCTGAAGAACATGTGAAGGCCAGGTCACAGAACTGACTGGCAAAGTGGTTGTGGCAGTGAGATCCCTCAAAAAGCCATGAACGTGTGTTGCTGTGGTATTAATTGTCGTTCACTAGCTCTAAGCTTAAAAAAAAAAAAAAGTGTGTAAGCATTTGCTGGCATTGAGTGATGCTGATGGACACCTGAGTGAAGAGGGGGACTCAGAACCCTGTCATGCTCAGTTTGACTTCACTGTGGTTAGAACCCAAAGGGAAGAACAAAGGACATGTATCAAAAAAAAAAAAAAAAATGACTAGCCATTCCACTGCTTCTCTTGCACGTAACTAAGATGGTTTCATCTTTCTTTGCGATGAATATGTAAATAGCTTTCATAATAATTGTATGCTGAGGTGTCTTGATTTTTCTGTTTTTACAGGGTCTTACACTATAGCCTAGACTGACTTAGACCTAACGATGTAGCCCAGGCTGGGTTACAAAGTTGCAGCAGTTCTTTTTCTCAGCCTCCCAAACACTGGTGATACATAAATCTTCCTCTATTTGAAGGCAGGGGAATATGATTTGAACAACATCCCTGGTCTCTTTGTAGCTAGCATTCCTAGCAGCTAAATGGTGGGATGAACAGATAACGCACATTTGCTCTAAGATCTAGGGTAGACACATCAAATGCTTTCCTCAGAGCTTAGTATGTAAGTATTCATCATAGGATGGATCAGGGACTGTGTCATGGTTCTCCATGAATAGATGACAGCATGGTGTACAAAGACACAAAGCTATGCATAGAGCCCAGCAGACAAGGCAGAAGGCCTTTATAGGATGCTATAATAAGCAGGATAATGAAGAAGTTGAAGATGATGAAGAAGATGATGAAAATGATGATGATGGATGCTGTCAGCTCTGCAAAAATGCAGGCTAATCTTCTCAAATTATTTCAATCTCTCTTTTTTTAAAAGCAATTATCAATAAAAGCTCTGATTTCTGGGCTAATCAAATGGCAAAAACAATTTTATTCTGTGTATGGCTTGGTGATGAATTCATCTTTTTTGAAAGAACTAAGATAAAATTATCTGGGTCATTTTATATCGTGTAATGAACAGTTGCTAGGGCAACCTTTCTGCTCAGTACTTCATTTCCAAGGTGACAGATTTGCTACTGGTCCAGGGAACTGGAAAACAAAACAGAATTGTGCTTTGGAAGATCCCCCAAGCAAGCCATGAATGAAACAGAGTCCTTTAAAGCCAGACATTGCTTCTTGGCCCATACAGATGCTGCCATGCATTGAAAGAGGAAAGCCAGTTAAAATCCTCAGTGCAGGCCCCCATGCTTGCCAACTCCACCTTCCACAAAATGATCATTTCAAATTAAACATTTAATAAGCTAGGAGACAATATGGCATATTGTTTTTCTATTCTTCCCATTTATAGCTGAGGGTCTCTTCTGGTCTAAGGAAATATTAGGGAACAAAAGATACAAATAGAAGATACTTGTAGTAAATTTTGCAATGTATACTACATTACTTACTACTGAAGTCGCAGACTGTGCAATAGATCTCAAAACCTATTCCTCCTGTCTGTCTGAAACTTTGTACTCTTTGATCACCAACTCCTCACCGTCCTCTTCTCCAGTCCCTGCACTGAGGCCCTGGAACGTGCTCCACTCTCTTCCTAGGTGCTCCACTATATTCACTCTACATATAAGTGTGATCACACACTCTCATTATTTAAAAAAAAAAAAAAAGAATGGGGGCTGGAAAGATGCTGGCTCAGTAGTTAAGAGCAATTGTTGCCTTTGCAGAGGACCTGGGTCCGTACCCAGCACCGTGCCAGGTGGCTCATACCAGCCACTCATGACTCCAGCTCCAGGTGATCCCATTCCCTCCTCTGACCTTTGTGGGCACTGTACAGACACATATGCATATACATAATTTTTAAAAAAAATCACAGGTAAGCAAGGTGAGGGATATGCTAATTGGCTTGAATAATCATGTCACATTGTAAACTGACATTAAGTCATTACATTGTGCCCTGTAAACATATGAAGGTAAGATTTTTTTCAAAAAAAAAAGTGAAAATTTTAAAGACAAACTATGCTTTGAAGAGGAGACTGAAATTTCTTATGGTCTACCCCTATCGTCATCTAATTCTTGTCCTTCCTTTAATTATGAAGGGTGAGTTTGCTGGGCAGAGCAAGCACTATCTTCTCTGTATGCTTGTGATGGGAACGGATGGTACCACAAAAGGTACTAAATACAGGTGTCCGGGGGAAATGCCCATACTCTTCTCTTTGGCCTTGCTTTCTGGAGGTGAAGAGCTAGAATGTTCTCCTGCAGATCAGGATCCTAAGTCCTGTTCCTCTTGAATTTTCCCTTCATAGCAAGGCTGGAATCTCGTGGGTTGTTGTTGTTGTTGTTGTTTAAGATTTATTTATTATGTATACAACATTCTGCCTCCACTATGCCTGTGTGCCAGAAGAGGACACCAGATCTCAAGATAGATGGCTATGAGCCACCATGTGGTTGCTGGGAATTGAACTCAGGACCTCTGGAAGAACAGTCAGTGCTCTTAACCTCTGAGCCATCTCTCCAGCCAGAAATCTCATTTTTATCAGCATACAATGCAGTGGTTTCATTGTAGTATTCTTTTTCAAGCAAAATTTATTTTTTGTTGTTCCCCCCCCCAACTCTCTTCCTCTCCCCCATCCGCAGGGGCCTTCTTTATCTGTCCTTATGCCCTGTCCCCTCTGATACCTTCTCCTATCCGGTTTCACCGTTCATATTTTTCCTCACATCCCTTTGTTTACATACTATAAATATTAAAAGTCAAGGTCTATGGCAGTGTGTATGGCATATCTCCTATACTCTCAGGCATTTTGGTTCCCAGTTAGTGGCATTGTTTGGAGAGATTTGAGTGCTGTGGCCTTGTTACAGGAAGTATGTCTTTGGAAGCTGGCTTTGAAATGAAAGGCATTATGCCACTTGCAGGTTTTTTGGGTTTTTTTGGTTTTTGTTTTTTGGGTTATTTTTTCCTTGCTCTTTCTCTGCTTTGTGCTTGCAGTAAAGGATGCGAGCTCCCAGATCCCTGCTCTGGCCATGCTTGCTGCCTGTGGCTGCTGCCATGCCTCCCCACCATGATGGATGTTTATCCCTTGGGAACCATAAACCAAAATTCTCTCTTCCTTAAATTGCTTTGTTTGTGGCTTTCGTCATAGCAACAGAAAAGTAACGAATACAGGATCCACATATGAGAATGAGAGATTTTTGTCTTTCTGAGTCTGGGTCCCTTCACCTAATATAACACTTTCCAGATCCAAATTTTATTTTTCTTTAACATCTGAGTAATATACCATTTATTATATATGCCACCTTTTCGTTATCTACGCATTTATCGATTGACATCTAGACTGGCTGAATTTGCTAGATACTGTGAATACAGCAGCAATGCGGCTACAGGCGTCTCTGTGGTAAGATATAAAGTACTCTGGGTATTTATATCCAGGTCATATCATAGTCCTATTTTAAAGCTTTTTGAGAAACACTTCTGCACTCTTCCCAGCAGTGATTTGGGGTTCCCCATCCTTGCATGCTTACCAGCATCTGTTGTCATGTTTTCTTGATGTGAGCCATCTGACGGGGGAGAGAGATGGAACCATCAAAGCAGTTTTAATTTGCATTTCCCTGGTGGCTAAGTGCTTTTTAAAATACTTTTTGCCCATTTCTGTTTCCTGTTTGGTTAACTGTCTGTTCATTTCATTGTCACATTTCTCAATAGACTGCCTCATTTTTGTTTAATTCTTTCAGTTATTTATATAGTGGAGACATCAACTGCCTGTCGGAAGTACAACGGAGTTTTGTCTGGAGTACAGCAAAAAATTTCTCTCATTCTGTGGGTTGTGTGTTTGCTCCAGTGATTAATAGTTCTCTTTGCTGTGGAGAAATGTTTTTTATCTCACACCATCCCATTTGTTGATTCTTGGGCCAGTTTCCTGTGCTACTGGAGCCTTGTCCAGAACATTTTAAAAAGCATCCTCTGTTTTCCTCTAGCATTTCTGGTGTTTCACATTTTAAATCAAGGACTTGGATCCACTTTGAATTGCTGTTGCTATAGGATGGGAGCTGCTGATCTAATGTTATTCTTCTGTGTGATATATCCAGTCTGCAGGACCATTTCTCAGTCTTTTTTCCACTGTGTGCTTTTTATGCCTTAGTGCGGGTGAACACTTAAGACTCACTCTGGACACTTTCTCAGTCCCACACCACTCATCCAGTCCCATCAGCATGGTCCACACCAGCCTTCACCTCCACCCAGTGTCAACACTGGGTCACTGTCACCCAGACTTGCCTCTTGACTGCAAAGTCTTCTCAGCCTCCCATCTCCACGTGTACTGTCTTTTACTTAGGCAGTAAAAAGCCAAAGTTGACTTTTTCCCGTGGTAAAACCTCATCTATTTTCCTCAAGAGTTGAAAATCCTTAAGCTCAATGAAAGCTTTACTTTCTCCACACATATGGAGAGATCAGAGGATAACTTGAAGAGTTAACCCTTCCCTTTCCCACTAAAGTCAGACCTGGCGACAGGTTTCTCCATCCACTAGGCCGGCTTCCCTGTTTTGTTCTAACCTTTCCAATTTGATAGGGTGAGGGGGATCTGATTAGTTTTCATTTTGTATATTTCTTACCTCATGTATCTGGTTACTATTACAGCTAAATATTTTTGTGTGTCATTTTGGTTCCCCCCACACACCTTTTTTTCTCAGATTTCTCACTGGAGTATTTATCATGTTTGTATCCCTTCATGGTGAAGATGTGTGTGTGTGTGTGTTGTGTATGTTTGCATATCAATAATACAATTCTTATGACCGTTTTTCATGGTATATGCTATGTTTTCTTATACCTGCTTTTACTTCGTATGTGTTTATGCAGGATGTTGTTTTTACTAATTCTTTGGCTCTGTAATATGACGTATTACGGTAGTATGCATGCTCCACCCTCTTCCCCATCTGCCCTCAATTTCTTCTAAACCCACGGAGTCCAGCATGCTCCACCTACCAGGGGCCACACCTTAAAGAAAGCTAACACTCCTCCTCCCAGCAGCTAGTAACTGTCAATAGCTCCTCAGCTGGGGCGGGGTTTCTGCCCACCTCCCCATCCATGCCTAAGTAAAAGACAGCACTCTCGAAGAGGAGAGGCTGAGAAGACTTTGCAGTCAAAAGGCAAGTCTGGGTGACAGTGACCCAGTGTTGACACTGGGTGGAGGTGAAGGCTGGTGTGGACCATGCTGATGGGACTGGATGGATGATGTGAGGCTGAGAAAGTATCCAGAGTGAGTCTTAAGCGTTCACCCACACTAAGGCATAAAAAGCACACAGTGGAGAAAAGACTGTTTGAGAAATGGTCCTGGCAGAGTGGACATGTCCCACAGGAGAACGACATTAGATCAACAGTTCCCATCCTGCATAGGATGGTTCCAGCTGGTATAGGTCTTGTACATTCATGCTGTCACAACCACTGTACGTTCATGCATCTGCCCTGCTGGGTGCAGAAAAGCCTGTTTCTTCACAGTCATCCACTGCCCCCTGCATCCCTCTTCTGCACTGGTCCATTTTTGATGTAGTTAGGGGATGAATATTCTCCCTCGATGACATGCTTATATTTCCCTAGCCTGCCACATTTGTTTTTGAGAGCTTTCCATTCCAATGTATCTCAAGTTGTTCGGAGAGCTTATTTGTTCCAAATAAATCCCTAGTATATTAATAAAAGAAACACAGAGAATATGAAGAAAATGTCACCAGACTTCCTGGGAGAAGTCAGTGTTCACTTGCTTTTGTTTTTGTTGCATGATCTAATATAATTGGCTTGGCAATGCAAGTTCATCTAATAAATTAATACATAGAGTTCTAAAAAGACTGTTGTCTGTAACTGAATACATATGTGAATATATATGCAAAATCCTTTGAAGAAGCTCAAATGTTTTCAAGCTCTGAAGTGTGATAATGTTATGGAGGAAAATTAGAGCTTCCAATAGCTGTTGAATCATGATAGTTTTGAGTTTATGAAGGTTTTAGTCCTGGCAAAAACCACATCTGCAATGAGAAGTGACAGCTGAGCGATCACCTGACCGGGTCTCCTAATTCCAGGTTTCCTGCAATGGGGAATTCATAGGCCCTTATGAAGACTACAGAGCTCATGAAACAGAGCTGGTCCACTCTCCAGTTATCAGAGGGCTCTGGAAATGTCTGGGGCTCCAGTCACATCTGAACAGCCTTAGTTATTTCTGTTTAATACAGGACTAATAGCTGGTGTTCCTTTTATAGTTTATAAACTTGCTCAGTTGCTTTAAAGACAAAAATCATACCCACTTCAACCAATCGCTGGCTAGCAGCAGCCTGCTCATGTTTTTCTTTCCTGAGTTGCCTCAATTTGGACTTTTTCCTGCTTCTTTGTGGTCACAGAAGCCCTACATCAAGGCATCTGCTCTGCTATGAAATTCATCTGCAGCAGAGAAAGTCTGTTAGTGGGACCTCCAAAGCCACTGAGCTGAGCACAGGACATAGCTCATTTTCACCAGTACCCTGCTCTGTCTATCTGAGCAGTGGCTTTGCTTTCTAAGATTGTTTAGGGGACATCAAACAGCAGTCAGATTTCCTATCCTATTAAATGCAGAACTAGAGTGCTTGCTCAAGAATGTACAAGGCTCTAAGCTCAACATGTCCCCACTAACCAAAAAAAAAAAAAAAAAAAAAAAAAAACAAATATGGTATGATGTACAACATACTTATGGCAACATTTAATTCACTTTGTCTTAGCCTAATAGTTACCTAGAACTGTGCATTACTGACTGGTTAAAAAAATGCAACCTAGTTACATATTTTAATTTAAACCTCCAATGAGTAATTACAACATATTATTTATTAGCTATTTTCTTTCTTTTTTAAAAAGAACTTAGGTGTATGGGTGTTTTGTCTGCATTTATATCATTCACCATATGCAAGCCTGGTGTCCACAGAGGTCAGAAGAGGCATTAGAACCCCAGGACTTGGAGTTGCAGACAGTTGTGAGCTGCTATGTGAGTGGTAAGAACTGAACAAAGGTCCTCTAGAAGAGAAGCAAGTGTTCTTAACCCAAGAACCATCTCCCAGTCCCAACTGGCTATTTTTTTTAATTGCAGGAGCCATACCCCCAAATAATCTGTTGGGTACCAGTGCTCTTTCAAAACTAAACTCATTCACAGCAAAGCTATGTTTCCAAAGTTACTTAGCAAATCTGCATCTTGCTCCTCTCAGACTGTGGCAAAGGAAGACTATTAGTCCAGCTTTACCTATTTCTTTTTCAAGGGAAGTGCCACTCAACAGGAGTGAATGTCTGATTTGGACATCTGTTATGTGCAGGTTTATTAGGTGTACCCTCATGGGCATGCCTGTTTAGACCCAGCTCACATTTTCAAGCTCATCGTCTGTTGCGGAGGCATCATTTATTAGGACTAGGGCTGACAGAGGTTGTGATATGCTATAACTACTATCATATGAAGACTTAACCTAACCCCCTTCTGAAATGCAATCCCATCAGTCACCCCATGAAATAAAGGCTCAGATACAGAAATATTTGTTCCAGCTTGGCAAAATTATTCATGTACTTTAATTTGCCAAGTTGGCAGACTTCTTGCCCTCACTGATGCCAACTTTACTTCCATCCCTGTGTTTCTTTGTATCCTGTCCAAACACAAGGGATGCACAAAGTATCAGGAGCTGTTTCTTTTACATTTCACTCCAGCTTTTCCTTCCTTAGTCACTAACTGGAAGCTACAGAGAAACCATGGCCTCACAGTCCAATACCATGAGTGAAGTCTGTGCATAAAAAGTGACAGAAATGACTGAGAACACACACAATGCATTGACAGAATGGTCAAGCTGATTGGCTAGCAAAAGAGCCAGAGTGCAGCACCAGGAAAGGCCTCATCTGAGTCATCTCAGCAACTGCATCAAGATGTAATCTTTTAAAATAAAGACCCCTGAAAGCTGAAGAGATGGTTCAGAGGTTGTGAACATGCAGTGATTTCTAAGGACCAAGTTTGGGTCCCAGCACTCATGTTGGGTGATTCACAACTGCCTGTGGCACACAAATGCGCACAGACACATAATTAAAAATAAAAGAATAATCTTTAGAAAATAAAATGAAGAGCCTCAGGATGAAGTGGATGATGATGTTCTGGTTTTAAGGTATTCAAATGATGCAACTGAGATAAAGAAAAAGCACCAGTTTGAAGGCTCTTTCTTTAAATTCAGATGGACAATTAGGAATCCTTCCAATTCCTTGTGAGCATGAACTCCAGGTCTGACATGTCACAGGCTCATTTTCTTATGATAAATTTCAGTGGCCAATAAAGATCCACACCCAGGGAAGAGCAAGTCACTGACAGCTGTCCTATGAAGATGTTGTTTACTCAGCTCTTCATCTATCCACCTGGGCTCTTGGGTTCCTGGGGGCTTCTTCAGCATTTAACTAACTCTTTGCTGGTTGAAGGTGCTGGGACTGTTTCTCCACACATAAACTGATCTTTGTCATAAATCACTTTTATAATTAGAGAGCAGCTAGGACACATTGCCACATCTTCTCCATTCTCCAAATCCTTCTTGGTGATAAAGAAGTTATCCCCACAAGGGCAGGGGTAGAAATATGTCTTCAAGTCCTCATCATATTGAAAGTCTTTGATCTCCACCTTGTCGTGAAATACCGCCATGGTCACCGGGTCAACAAGGCATCAGTTTGCCTAATTCCGCCTGTGCAGGGAAAGTCTAGGCTTCCAGGCCCTCCTGGGAGCGGGGACTATCACTTCTTGGCTGGCACAAGGTGATCGATCACATTCACTCACTTTATTGCCTTTATTTCCCTCACTTTGAGGGAAAGAGAACTGGAGTAACCAACGTCACCCACAACGGCCAGGGTGAACGGTGATGCTGACCCCCATTGGTTGCAACTTTAAATGTGACTACTGGCTAACAGGAGAGAATCCCACTGCTCTATCTGCTGCTCTGAGCATGCCCATGCCAACCCCAGTGAGGTCAAGGCCTTGACTTTCTTTTTCTTAAAAAAAAAAGTTTCTTTGCCTTTAATTTTTATTTCTGCATATGTTCTCATGGGAAATCTCAAATAATAAGCCTTGTCCTCTCTGATGTTTATTTCCAAATTTAAGAATTGCTCCAGCTGCTCTGCCACCCCATCCCACCTAAATATCCCGAGGCAAACACTAAGCATCCCATCTATAAACATTGCACGATGTTTCATTAGAGATGTCACTCTCTTTGGGGCTGGTAAGCCGGATGGTTGCTACTTAAACGTGCAGCCTCTTTGTATTTTCCAGGTGACAGTGGTACTCAGTCCTCCCATTCATATCTCTTTTGGGTTTCACATCCCACTCTAACTTGGCTGCTTCAGAAATCCTTTTTCCTGAAGACAAGGACTCTCCGCTTCCCAAACTCTGTGGCTACTTCTCATTACAACTGGCTCTCACTGTGAAAATATTGGCTCCTGAACATGCTAATACCACTACTAAAACTTTTCAGACCTTTCTGTAAAATGGAGAGGTTTCTGCACATAACCTCCCTCCATCCTCCTGGGTTCCTTAATTCATCCATGATTCATAACACCCTCTACAATGTAATGCTATGTGAGTAGCTATTATACTGCTCTGGTTAGGTAGTAATGGGGAAATGTACACGCTCATTACAGATGCAACTTTGATCTAAGATTGGCTGAAGCTACTGACAAAGAGCTCACAGACATCAAGAACCAACTGGACCTAACTGTACACATATGGCCTTGGCCACATATGTCTTACCATACTCTTATTCTGGAGGCTCTTTTTCTTCTCCAGGAACATGACTACCTCAAATTCACCCCCACCTCCTCTTCCCTTGCTGGTGGTAGCTTTTATAATATAGAAAATGTCATTCAACTTGGGGGAGAAAAGGGCCTCATCTCTCTAGCAAAGTCCCCCTCTCCCATGCTCAGTCTCTCGGTCCCTAGATGCCCATTAATAACTCTGAGCCAGAGAGCTTCCAATATCTCTGCAGATCCACATATTTCCGAAGGAGCTCAGCCAAGGCCAGTTCCTCCTGCCCTAGAAGGGAAAGTCCTAAGAAACCCCACGCCTCCTCTCCCTCAATGACTGCCTCTACACATAACTTCTTCCAATACATCTCTGCTACAACTGCTCAAGAAGTTAAAACATGTTTGGTTTTTTTTTTTTTTTTTTTTGTTTTTTTTTTTTTTTTAATTTGAGCAGAAAATAAATCATCTAGAGCAGGGACATTACCTCGTTAAAGACCTTGGAGCTAACATGCTTATCCAGGATGGGAACATAGGTGGCGCTGTGGGGCACTGCAGTCCCAGCCAAGGCATCCATGATGGTGAGCTTCTTGGCTGCCAGGCTATGAGTTTGGAGCCAGTTTTCAGAGGACATATCTGAGGAACTAAAAACACAAGACTGTAGAGTTTAAAACTTCCAACTTGGTTGCTCACAAACAAAACCAGAGCAGATTGCTGTCCTTAAGTTAAAGCACTCACATGTGGTCATTGGCTTGGCTTCCATTTTCAGTGAGCCTTTCTGACAACTTGTCATCCAGGTACTTATTCATCAGCAGGACGCTCATTTCTGTGGAGTAAAATGGCAGCTGTGTATATCGGGACATCAGGGATGGATTGTGCTTGTTCAGATAGAGGGTTAATGGCAGCCCACACTTCAGAGGCCATAGTTTAACCTACCAGAGCAGGCTTTCAGGCAAAAATTCAGTGTCTGTTTCCCCTGGAGTCCCAGGCACAGGTGATACAGCCCTGCCTGGCCCACTGCCTCCTCACTCACCCCTCCCACACACCATGCCATGAGTGCTCTCTCCATAGACAAATCAGATGCACTCTAGTCCCTTTCTCCAAAACCCACATTAGAAATGCTTAACAAGACCATGATTTACCAGCGATTGCTCAGCATTAGGCTTCCCACAACTACTAAGTGACTGATATTTTTAATTCAAACACTGTTTCATTGTTCTTCTGCTTAGTGTGGGAAGCCAAAGAATGTTAGGGTCTGTTGAATCATTACATTCACATTTCGAAATTAGTATTTTGGGGTTATAAGTATATCCTTATATGAACTTGAATTTCTAAGTGGAAAGGAATATTTCTTCACTGATTTAGCAGCAGCCAGAAGGAATGCATTCGAGCTATGAGTTGGCTACATGATTGAGGCACCGTGTTCTGATTCATCATGTGCTAAGTCCCATAATGAATGAACTGCATGTAGGCAGCTGAGGCCATGAACACTAGCAGACTGTGCATAACCAGCTGAGGACACGCAAACTAGCAGGCTGCATGTGGCTGGCTGAGAAATGCAAGCTAGTTGGAAGGGTTTCCCACACAGAGGCACTGAAGCAGAGTTTGATTCAACGGTGACAAGTTAACACAGGTGCTTCCTACTACAGAAGGGACTGCGTATTGTGCCCGGGATTTAGTAATTAACTGTTTTAAATGCAGAGATCACACTGTGGAGATCAATTTATTATTTTAAGAAAAAAAATCATCTTATAATTAGCCACCAAGTGGACACGTTGTACCTTCCTCACACTTAGCCTCATCAGTTTGACAACTGAAGTCACAAAGAGGCTGACTGGGTTGCAAAAATTTCATCTTTAAAGCACAGAATAGCAAACATTTCTACTGGTATCATAGTCACGAGTGTGCCAGACACAAGTACCACAAACCTTGCCCTAGGAAAACTCAGTGCACTAAAGTAGGTTTACCTGATTTACACTGGACCCTGTGAGGGAGCAATCTGTAACATTTGAAGTGTGACCCTCTCCCCCGACACACAAATCCCACCTATTTCCTTCAGGCATGGAACAGTGAACAACAGTGAACAAAAAATGAATGGGGTTTCCTGGGGTAGTAGGTAGGGGCTGTCTTCTGCTTGCCTCTGTCACTCAGGGTAGTGGTGACGTAGCTGCTGGAGTAGAAGCCCTGCCTCACGTCACTGCAGCTCTTCAGGGTGGACATGTGCCTTCTGAGTAGGCTAGTTTTGGTCGATTCTGTTGATACCACAGAGAAAGAGAGTTATAGGATTGGGGAGGGAAGATGTTGGATTAGATAGAACTTCTTTAACTTCTTTGTTAAATTAATGTAACTTTAGGCTGGAGACATTGATCAACCAATAAAGTGCTTGCTATGCACTTAAAAAAAAAAAAAAACATGTTTGATCCTTAGAAACAATTTGAAAGCAAAATGCCGGGTGTGGTAGTGATCCTATCACTGGGGATGTGGCAGGTCCTTCTGGCTTGCTCATTCACCAGTCTAGCCTAGCAGGAGAGATCCAGGCCAATGAAAGACCCTATCTCAAAAAAAGCAAGGTGAAAAGCAGGTGAGGAAAAACACCCAAAGGTGAGCTATCTCCTAAGTGCACACACACACACACACACATACACACACACACACACACACACACTTAAAAAAGAAGGTAACTTTAGTTTTCCATTTTCCAGAGGATGGTCTGCCATAATTCAAGTTGTACCCCTATTGAAAAAGAATTTGCTTCCAAGCTTCCAAGATCATTCAGATTGGGGGAGGGTGAGGAGGACGAAGAAGAGGGTACAGTTTCTTGCAATTGTAGAGCTGAGGCCCATGTTTCCTTATGGACAAATGGTCGACCTTTTTCAGCTCCTGAAGTACCACACACATAGCCTACCATATGTGTCCCCATCTTCAGGTCAGTCATGCGCATTAAATTTCTCTGATGGTTCAGGTCTCCCTGACTTTCTCGTTTGCCACTAGCTGGAGAAAGCTCCCAATTTTAGAGAGATTTTGTTTTGTGGTTACACTAAACCCACTTGGAAAACTTTGTGGTTAGGTTAACAAAACATAATCTATAATTATAAGAGTTGTGTGGTGTAGGGTAAGACATCTCTGAAAGATCACTTTACAAATTCTGCCTACCACAGTTGCTGCCGGGCGACTTACATTACATTATCCTGTACCCTTTGTGGGACCTTGCAACTAAGCGAAGACATTGATCAAATATTGACATGTACTTGTATGCATTAAAGAATAATGCGTCTCTGACAAGGCATTCTGAATCCTTTCCACACTAGATATTGCAAACACACTGGTGTTAGATGTATTCTGTGCTCTTTACAAGTCAGAGGTACAAGCACAACTTCAGGCAGATATTGGTGACTAAATCCTGCTGCATTCTCAACAACAGACTCTCTTTTCCCCTTTCTTTTACCCAGTGGGTTCCGTGACTGGCTACGGAGCTTGCCTTATGAAGTTCCTTGAGTAACTAGAGGGCGGAGTCTGTCTCGGCTGCTTCTGTAGCCAGGAGTTAAAAAAGACACATTTTTCTTGGAAATGATGTCTGTGGGCAAGAGATCAATGAATCACAGAAGAGAACTAAGTGAAAACCTGTATTTGGCAATGGTGTAACTATTCCTCACTCTGTCTGCTCACCCACCATGTTTCATTACTCTTCTACATTAAACATTACGGTAAAATTAAATTTAGTATGTAGCCGCCTGTCAATATCCAGGATCCAAAATCTACGTACTGTGGGGAAAGAGATAAAGGTCAATAAGATACTTAGAAGAAGTATGAGAGTGCAGGTCCAGCAAAAGTCAGGCTCACCAGAGACAGGATGGCAGAGGATATGGCCAAGGCTGGAAATGGAGCCTGTCTGTTTCCACAAGTCTAATTTACAGCCCTTCTGGATGATGTCATCAAAATTAGGTAGACAGGGCATGTGTGAGGCTCCAGGGTTATGGCTGCCCTTTCTTGCCTAGACACTGAGACAGCAGTGCTCTGGAGAGGTCACTCTGCTCCTAAGATAAACTTAGCATCTGGTCTGAGGAGCCTGCTGCTACCACCTCAAACAGTGCCAGCAGAAACACAAAAATATCACAAATGCAGTGAAAATGACTAAATCATTGGAACCACAGCCCACAGGCCAAGGTCAACATGGCTAACAAACACAGTGGCAGTGTGCCAAAACGAAAGGTTTTAATAGGAACCAGTGTCTCTAATACAACAGAGTGCGTCAGGTACTATTTAAAAACATCACTTGGGACTGCAGAGATGGCTCTGTAGTTTTAAAAAGCCCATGATGCTCCTGCAGAGAGTCAAATTCAGTTCTTAATACCATGTTAGATGGCTCACAACAACTTGTAAACTCCAGCTCCAGGGTATCTGACACCCTCTCCTGCCCTCTGAGGTTACCTGAACTTGTGTAAGTATAACCAGCACACATATATACACATGTACACACACATGCCACATACATACAACACATATAACACATATCACTACACTCACAACATATATGCACATACACAATTAAAAAAACCTTTCAAAAATTTATTCTCTGTCAAGAAGAAAAACATATCTTGAATAAAAGGTAACAAAATATCAATGAAAATCAGAAATTAAGATTATTTGATGAGAATTTTAAAAACACAGTCCATAAAAAAGTTGATGAATAAGTACAAATTCTCTTAGGGAAAATAAATAAATAGAAAATAAAACTGATAAGTCTCCTAACAAGACTGAATAAAAACAAAAGAAGAAGATACCCAAATCATGATGTCAATAGACATGGGAGACTAAGTATAGATCTTACAGCAACTGAAAGTCAATATAATGATACAATGAACAACTTGCCTCATAATGTAAGAATTTAGGAAAAAAATCATGAATTTCCAAAACCAGACAAGACGAAACAGATGATAAAGAGATCTTAAAACTATGAGTAATCAAACTCAGAATGAAAAATCTCTTTCCCAAGATTTCTGGGTCCAATTGGCTCTGTGATAAATTACACACAACATACAGAAATTGCATCACTTTCTTCCAAGAAAGCAAGATGAGAAAAACTCAATCCATTTTGTGGTGGTGGTGTTAGTTTGACATGCAAACTTGGAAAATAGTACTTAGAAAGAAAATTGCAGGCCAGTAACTTTTATGAATTTTAACATGAAAGTCCTCAAAATATATTAGCAACTGGAGTGATAGATTACAATCATGGTACACTGAGACCATTTAGGAAATACTTAAGGCATTGTCTTAGCTTGAACCGACAACTTGCCACAGCCTAGAGTCACCTGAAAAGGGAATCTCAACTGAAGGGCTGTGCAGATCAGATTGGCTTGGGGAGTAGGAGTAGGGGTGAGGGGGTGGGATGCAGGGGTGGGGTGGGGAGTTGTTTTGACTGTTGGTTGGTTTAAGAGAACTCAGGCCCATTGTGAGAGGCACAATTCCTTCTGCAGTTGACTCTGGGCTGCATAAGAAGGCTAGTGAATTATGAGCCTGGCAAAGCAGCAAGCCATGTCGATCCATGGATTTGCTTCAAGTCCCTGCTGGAATTCCTATCTTGACTCCCTCAGTGGTAGACTATAAAATGAAATAAGCCCTCTCCTCTCCAAAGTTGCTCTATCAGAGTGTTTAATCACAGTAAGGGGAAGCAAACTAGGGAAAACATACAAGGCTGCTTCATATTTGAAAACAAACAACACAATCTACCCAATAAATAGGCCAAAGAAGAAAAATCAGATATCAGTTGGCATTAAAAAAAGTCACCTAATGAAATACAGCACCCATTCATGATGAAAAAATAAGAACCTTCCAGAAATTTAAGTGGAGCACATTCTCAGCTTGATAAAGAATAGATGAAAATCCACACAGCTGAAATCGTATTTAATTGGGAAAAATTCTTTTCCCCCCAATATTGGGAAAAAAGAAATTGATAACCACTGTTACCTTTATTTAAACTAGTATTAGAGATTCTAGACACTGAAATGAGGCAAGAAGGTGAAATAGAGCCAGAAAGAATGGAGATAAGAAATACAAGTGCCCCTACTTATATAGTGCGACCCTATAGAACATGACAAGAAATCCATCTTCATAGTACTGATTTCAGCAAAGTACTCAGTTACAGATTCAACAAAAGCCAGCTACTATATTTTTATAGGACATGATGAAAATTACAAAATGCTACTGTTAGTCATCAAAGACCCAAATGAATTGAGAGGAATTTCATGCTTATAAGTTGGGTGATCTGCCAAACAAAATCATACATTTAATGCAACTGCTAATAAATCTCAGAGAGTTTTATAATTGAAATGGACAGATGTATTCTAAAGTTCACACAAAAACATCAAGGCCTAGAATAATTAAAATATTCTTTAGAATAAAAACATTAGAGAAATCATTGTCTGTGATGTTGATATTCCATCAATCAAGACCAAATGACATTGGCAAAGGGAAAAGAAATGAATCAATGGAACAAAACACAGAAAATAGACTCACTGCACATAAATATGTTCCACTGATCTTTACAAATGTGTAAAATTAACTAAATGAAGTGTTGGGTCTTCTAAAAAGATTTGTTTTTATTTTGTGTATATTAATATTTTTTTCTGTTCATATGTATTCCCTGGAAGCCAGAAGATATCAGATCCACCGGAACTGGAACTATACAGTCGTGGGTCACCTTGTGCGTGTTGGGAACTGAACACAGGTCTTCAGCAAGAACAAGTGCTCTTGGGCACTGAACAGTTCTTCCAGCCCTGATGTTGCTATTGTTGTGAGAGGGAGCACAGGGAAACCCAGCTAAAAATAAGGAGCATTTCAGGGGTAATATGAAAACCTAATTCAGTAGAAACTTCCTAATATATATATGGGGGCAACCTAAATAAAATTCCCAAATAATGGGGGAGACAGAGTCCCAGCTGGTCATCTCTTGTCACCAAATGAAGTTTCAAGTACCAGGATTGGGCTATATCTAATTGAGTTGTTGGCCAAAGGGATCCTAAGTAAATCCAAATAACCCAGGCTGTTGCCAAAACAACAACAAAAAAGTTGATTTCCACAAACTGACAGCAAGGCCCTGTTGCTGAAGACAACACCTCAACACCTACACAATTCGTTTAATATGGAGATGTCAAGCCAGTGCCTACATAGAGCCTTCATCCCTACTTTCCAGCATCTTTGGAATAAGAATGTAATCTGCATGCTTTCAAAAGAGAAATAAACAGATCAAGCTGGCCACACCCATTTATATGCAATGGTGTCTTGACTACAAAATATGCTAGGGTAATGATGGCATAAAACTTGTATGAATAACCAACCAATAAGTGATTTGGCTTAAGGTCCATACCACAACATAGAACCTATCCCAATACTGCTTGGGTAATCAAGAACCTAATTCTAGATAATCCAAGGATCTAAGGTAAACCAAATAATACTGTTAAAAAAAGAAAAAAATGTAGTGATAAAATGACTTCTAATAACATTCTGCTATATTCATAGATCAGTGCCTTGCTCAGCCATCATCAAAGAAGCTTCCTCTTTCAGCAGATGGGGACAAATACAGAGACCCATAGCCAGACATTATGCAGAGAGTGAGAAAGAGAGAGACCTTGGAACACTCAGCCCTGAATGGGATGTGTCCAGTAAACCCCTCTCTGTAGAGCTAAGGGAACCCCCCAGAAGAGGAGATGGAAAGAATATAAGAGCCAGAGGGGACAGGCGACACCAAGAAAGCAGGCCCTCCAAATCAATGTAAATAAAGTTCATGTGAATTCATAGAGATGGAGGCAACATGCACAGGGCCCACATGGGTCTGTGCCAAGGCATCTGCTTCCAGTTCAGTGTTTGTATGGGATTCTAGAGTGTGCGAACAAGTGGGTCTCTGATGCTTATGCCTTGGCTCTTTTCCTTCAGTTGGTTTGTCTTATGTAACTTCAATGTGATAGTTTTGTTTTACCTTGCATTTTATTTTGTTATTTATTAAATGAATGAGTGGTGTTTTTATTTTGTTTTCTTGATTTGGGGGATTCTGTTGTTGAATTCATTTTTTGGTTGTTTACTGAGACATAATAAAATTAGGTGAGTAGGAAGGGGGAGATGATCTGGAACAACCTGGGTTAGGGGAAGGAAGAATATGATCAAAATATATTTAAATAATAAAAATACAATAATAAAAAGCAAATAATACTATAGCAGTAACTACAGCCAAGAAAGAAACAAAGAAATAAGGAAAGGAGAACAGGGGAGGGGAGAAAAATAATTGAGCTGAGTGTCAAATCTTACAAAATGGACATCAATGGATAATAAACTTAGGTGTAGAAAAGAAAACCCACAAACTTCCAGGAAAAAAAAAAAACTTCAAGACTTAAAACTAGTATTTAAATTTGACACCAGTAAGGGTTCAGGAAAGGAAAAACTGATCCATTAAAATCCTCTGCTTGGAGATTGTATGGAAACACAAGTCAGGAACCAAGAGAAAAGGCTTCAGTGACTGATCTGATGGAGCCCTCGTGCCTAGGACATATGAGAAGAACCCTTAAAACTCGCCAGTGGAACTCAAGGCATTCCTCTGGATATTCACAACACAAATGGGCAGACAGTTCACTAGAGATGGACACTAGCTGGCAAACAATGGTGACAATGGAATGCATGGAGACGGTCAGCATCATTAGCAACAATGGGAACACAAGTCAGTTAAAATCACTGTGCGCTATCATATGACCATCAGAAAGACTGAGATGTACAAAATTGTGGTAAAACATTATGCTGCTGAAAATGTAGAATAACTAACTAGTCATTCACTCAGGCAAAATGGTACAGTTGCTTTGGAAAAAATGTTTGGTCATTTCCTTCACATGGAAATGTTGAATTATGAGATTTTGGCAACTGCACTCTTGGCTATTTATCCTAAATAAATAAAAGCTTATGGATACATTGAATTTGTACATGAATGCTCATAATCTGCTTTATTTATAATAGACTAAACTTAGAATTTGGGTTAATCAATGGCTACATGGTTAAACCAATTGTAGTACACATATCACCTGAAATATTATTCGTCAATAAAAAGGAATGAACTGTTGACACATATAAACTCTTCTATGGATTTAGAGAAACTCATGCTAAGTGAGAAAATAGTTAATTCTGTGATTCCAGTTTTTGAAATGTAACAGTTTAGAAAAAAAAAACATTGATTCCCAAAGGGCAGGGGTAGGTATGTAAGATGTGTGGGTGTGACTGTAAAATGGCAACCTATAGGGTCCTCATGGTGATGGAATTCTCCTGTATCCCTACACACAAGATAAAAACCCAAATAGTCAGATAAGAAAAGCTGGGACAATCTGAATAAAACTTTTGAGTTTTACCAATGCCAATACCATGGTTGTGGTGTTATAATATTATTCTGCAAGATGTTACCATGGGGGACATCTATAGGAAATGCTATAATATTGTACAAATTGTCATAATAAAATTCATTAAACACACACACACAAGATTTAGGGAGCTCAGAGGTGGTGGGCTTGCCAAGAATGAGCAAGGCACCAAAATAAACAAAATAAACAGCTTGCTTAAATTAGAGTCTTAAAAGAAATCCCATGTGGGTTTGGATTTAGTCCATCACACTGGAGGAAAACCAGCCAAGCCATTCTGTGCACAGGTACCTGCATGGAGGACTTTCTTTTGCTGTGTCTTCTCACTCAAAACTTCCCATGGTCCTTTAAGCACATTTAGGGGTGAAACAGCCATTGAGTCATCATCCAGCTGCGTGTTTGCACAATTTTCTGGGTTTGAAGCCATGGAGAATATTTCCTTTTGATGCCTGATTGGTTCAATTTTTTTTTTAAATAGACCAATAAAAAGGAAGGTAAAAGGAAGAGAGTGGATTAATACATTCACATTGAACACTACAGACTTAAAGAAATGAGTATCCCTAGGCTAGCCTCTCAGGAGGAAGTCCTTTTAACAAAGACTGTCAGCAAAATGTATTAATTCAGCATTTCTGTTCATTAAAACTCGGTCTTCCTGTTATCAAATTAAGCATTAGCTATGTTATGTGTGCATGAACATAGGAGAGTGGTCAGGTCCAGCCCTTGAGTAGGGCAGTGTGACTTCTATCACAGATATGTGACTTCACTGAAGTCACTCAATCCACACTAAGCTTCTGTAGTTTTGCCTTTTACAGCCAAGGAGTTTCATCTGTGCACTGACCAAATAGGCATGCCAGCATCATAGAAATCCAATTGTCCAACCCCAGTGTCATTTGGCAAGCTCTTGTAGAAGGTTAGACTTCCCAGAACAGCAAAGATGGCAGCGAACAGAGGTAGACAGTTTCTGAGACCAAGAGGGATTGAGAAATACTTAAATCTCTTCCCAAGCATTTCTGTCTCTGGACTCTGAAAACAGTCCTCAAGACAGCTATGTGGCCCTGCTCCATGGTCCATCCTCTGTGTGGCTACATCCACACTGTGCATCCTACAGGAGAAAGGACCAGGATTCATGCACCCAATTCTCCTGGTGCACAGTTTGTCTTCAGTGCACAAAAAACCAAAATCAAAAACAAAACCAGACAAACAAAAAGAGAGGTTGTTTGGAAGCTGTTAAATTTATTTTTTTTTCCTAATGGAAAACTTTAATAAAATGGTAGTCTGTTGTTAGTAATAGCTAAGTGGGAGAAATCAGTTTCCTAACGTCACTGGCTTTTGTAGGCTGAGACCACGCCTTTTACTCTTCTCTGTTAAGTCAGGGTTCCTATTGTGGTCCACACACATCCACCCAACCTTTCCCACACTACAGATGGGAAAACAGAGGCTCCTTGAGATTAAACAACTTGCCTTTCCAGAAGTGTAACAGTTGCTATAGTAACATGCCTCTAACTTCAGCATGTGGTCCTCCAGCCCTCGAAAACAGAAAACACAAAACAGCATTGCATTCACTGCTCCGTCAGACAACAGACGAAATCCAAGAACTAAGCAACAGCTGGTCATTTTGTCTAAACAAAATTGTCTTTGTTTAAACAAGACAGACAGTTAAGGTGCTGGCTGAAAGAATAGAGATGATAGCTTATAACTCAAGTGATGTTTACTTACTTCATTTTCAGTTTGAGAAATTAAGAAACACATTTGTGCTTCTCCAAATTTCAAAGAAAACACTGCAAAATGTCCTTCTAAGACAACCCGCTACAGGTCAGGCTTTTTTTCCCCCTTCCTAATTTGATGTCTGTGTTAATGGTTAATTTGTTAATAGGAAGACTTTGTTTAGATGAATATAAAATTCTGGTTAATGAATGTATGTTCAGTCTTTCCCTTTGCCGACTCCCTTTTAGCTATTTTTCTGGAAGAATGGGCATGAATATCTATGCAAACAACCACCTTAAATCACTTTAATAAGATCTGACCCATTTCCTGAGTGTTGAATTGGTCGTGGTTTTGTTGGAACCAGCATGGATGAGAAGCCAATACAGACCGAAGAGAGACTAAAGCATTTGCCCCGACCTGTCACCACTGCCCTGATAATGGATCCCAGGTCATGGAAAGGTGTGAGAGGAAGTAAAGTCAGTGTTTCACGAATAAAGCCCAGACCTCAGGCTTCTGATTCCTGGGCTAAGCCTTCACCTCAGGCACCCACCTCTCTGCCCTGTCACTGCTTGGGATGGGAGGCTAGAGAATAAAGAACATATGTGACCTCAAGTCCAATGTTACCAGACCATCTTCTTTCTGTAAAATACTCCAACATGACTGGACCACATACTTCTCTCATTAGATCCCCCAAGGACCTTCAGAAAGGGGAGAGCAGGGAGGGAGAAATGGTGGGCAGGGGGAGCAGGGAGGGAATGAAGGGAGCAGGGCGGGCAGGAGAGAGTTGGGGGACAGATGGGGAGCTGGGAAGCAGGGCGGGGGATGGGGAGGGGACCCAGGCATAGCGAGGCAGGTGGTTAGGCAGCTCACTTGCTGTCTCCTTCTTTTCCTTTATTGTACCACCAGTCCATGACCAAGGACTCAGAGTAAAGCTCCTGCATCTTCTCCAGGTCGCTGTAGCCCTGCTGCATTTCCTGAATCAAAAGACTCATGTCTTCATCCTGCTGAAATGATGAGTGGATAGTCATGAGCTCTCATCAGGCTCTCACCGTGGACAGAGAGTGTATCAGGCGGAGAGAAACCTAAAGAACCTCATGGGATTCTTTTAGCATCTCACGTCCTACCAACTTGATGGTGTATTGGTCACATACAATAAAGGGAAGTCACACTTATAAAGTTACTACAATAAAAGCAGTAATCATATCCAACACCTCCCTAATGCGCCCCCCCCACCTCCATTTGTAAATCTGGTCTCCTCCGGATTACCTCTCTCCCCAGTTGCCAAGCAATTACTTAAAATATTCTGTCACTACACACTAGTTTGAATTTTCCATAAATAGAATCATACAATAAATGTTCAAATCCCTTGGAGCTCACTCCACTTATATTTTTTTTGAAATCCACTCACATTATAGTGTGACTCCACCATTCATCTATCTCATTGCTAAGTGGTTTTCTATAACAAATATAAAGATGTATCCATTCCCTTACTTATAGGCAGCTCAGCTCTTTTCAGGCTTAGGCTGTTGCAGATAAAGCTATGAACATTTATGAGTGAGTCATCTGATTGGACATAAGCTTCTAATTATTCTTGGTAAGCAGGAGGCTTGGGTAACCAGATCATGTGGACAATGATATCACTGTTTGGGATGAACTACCAAACTGTTTTCCAAAATGGTTGTTCAATTTATAATCCTGCCAATAAGGTATGAACGCCAGGCTCTCTGCATCCTTGCAAATATAAAGCATAGATGGAGGCTGAATCTTTGCCACTTCTCACATTCGCATAACTTGTGGTTGTAATGTGCAGTTTTCATTGCTAATCCTTTTGTGTTATTTATCATGCATATATTCTTTTATTAATGTTTTGTTTTCCCCTAAAACAGAGTCTTGCTATATATCCCAGGCTAGCCTTGAACTCAGGGTCCTCCTGACTCTGCATCTTCAGAAGCGGGAATATAAGTGTGCACCTCCTTGATCTGGTCCCATCTATATTCTTTCTGATAAAAGGTTTGTTCAAAAAAAAAAAAAAACTGGCCCGTATTTTCAGTTTCCTCATTATTGAGTTTTGAGAATTTTTAAAATATATTCTGAGTATGTCATTTAGTGGGCCCAGAATTTGAAAAAATTTCCCTTCCACTCTACAGGGTTTCTTTTTAATACTGTAGCAGTCTTTTTTGTTTTTTGTTCTTTTACAGAATATGCTTCTCATTTCAGTTTATTCCAAATGATCAACTTATTCATCTACAGCTCATAATTTTTATAATATATCTAAAAACAATATTTTTTTCAGCTAGTCATTGTAGCACATCCCTGCAGCCTCAGCCCTCAGGAGGCCAAGGCCAGAGAAGCAAGAGTTTAAGGCTAGCCTGGGCTACATAGGGAGATCTGTCCTTCATGTTTGTTCTTCAGAAAAGTTATTTTGGTTATGATAAATCCTTGGCCTTTCTATAGGATCAGCTTGTTGGTGTGGTGTGGTGTGGTGTGGTGTGTGTGTGTGTGTGTGTGTGTGTGTGTGTGTGTGTGTGTGTGTGTGTGTGTGTGTGAGATATGCATGTGAATGTGCAGGTGCAGACATCTGTATTCTGCCTTGAACACAAGGCTCTCAGGGAACCGGAGACTTCAAATTTCTGCTATGCTGACAGCCAGCAAACTCCCAGGATCCACTTGTCTCTGTCCTGTAATGTCAGAGTTGTGGGCATCTGCAGACATGTCTGGCTTTTTACATGGGTGCTGGGGGATTCAAACACAGGTCCACATGGTTGCAGAACAAGGGGTCTTACCCATCACTCAAGCCCCAGTTTGATAATTTTTATTAAAATTCTGCTTGGATTTTGACTGAGATTGTATTGAATGACAGATCTACTGGAAGAGAATGGACATCTTACTACTGTCAAGTCCTCCAACACATACCCAGAATGCACCTCTCTGCAGTGTTTCATTGTGGCCCATGTGAAGGCCTTTTCACGTATTTTGACAAATTTATCCCTACACGGTTTTCTTTTTTTTCTGATGCTGTCAGTTGAGTTCTACTTAAAATGTCTATTTTTCTTTGCTAGTAGGTAGAAACAAAGATGGGTTTTACATATGTACTTTTATAGCATAATCTAGCTAAAATAAATGATTAGCTCCAGTAACTCCTGTGTGCATTCCATAGTATTTTCTGTGAGGATGCTGGATGCAAATCAACAGACTTCTCTCCACTCCAGTACCTTCCATTTCTTATGCTTCTCATGTGTAAAGTGGTGAGAACAAGCATTCTTGCACTAGCCTGATGTTTGAGGATTTAATTATTACAGAAATGTGCATTGAATCTGGTTTAAAAAGTTTTTAATATATAAATTAAAATGGTTATATTTTTTTAAATAATACTTAATTTTATGTACATGAGTGTTTTGCCCTTGTGTGTGTCTGTGTACCACATGCATGCCTGGTGCCTGTGGATGCCAGAAGAGGGTGTGTGATCCCCTGAAACGAGAGTTACAGTTGGTTGTCAGTTGCTATGTGGGTGCTGGAAATCGAATATTCTGGAACCTTCTGAAAGAGGAATAACTACTGAGCCGTCTCTCCAGTCTTGACTTTAATAAGGCAAGAAATTGGCTGTTAACTGCTGCTTATGGCCCAGTGGGTGGCCTCGTACCCATTCACACATGCTCAGTACTAACTGGACTCTAGAAGCTATTAATAATTTTTTTAAAAGACATGAAGTCATGAGAGAGATGGGTCGGCGGGTCCTGGGAGAGTTCAAATGGAATAGTGGAGGATGTGTACATGTATGAAATTTTCAAAGGATAAATAAAAATAACATTATTGGACTGGAGAGATGGCTGAGTGGTTAAGAGCACTGGCTGCTCTCCCGGAGGACCAAACATCTGTGATCCCATTCCCGGGAACCTATGCTCTCCTTTGGCTTCTAAAGGCACCAGTCATGCATGTGGTGCAGACACACATGCAGGCACAATGCTCATACATGTAAAGTAAAACAATAAAACAAAAGTAAGTGTGTCATGTTAATATTTAAATGTTAAACTAGCTTTTCATTTCTGCACTAAATCCAACATGGTCATAGTATGCCAGATATTTTATGTATTGACTTTCATTTGTTAAATTTTGTTTGCGACTTTTGCACATTTATTCCTGAGGAACATCAGCTTCTAGTTCAATTTCTGTATCAGGTCAGTGTTTGGCTTATAGGAGGGGTAGAAAAATCCCTCTTCTCAAAGTTCTAGAAGAATCTATCTACAAAAATCAACTTTCTTTCCAGTACAAAAGACCAAACCCAGATCCTTGCACATGCCAAGCAAATGAGTTACCTATACCTTCAGTCCTAGAACTGATACTACTTTTCATCTTAAATATTTGGTACAATTCAGCAGTGAAGTCATCTGGGGCAGGAGTCACCTGTGAGGAAACCATTTCACTATGAACTCATTTTTTTTTTTTGATAGATGCAGGACTACTTTTACTTTATATGAATATAAGCTTTTATTCTCTGAAATGCATGCCTGGTAGATCAAGGACAAGGTCATATGGTAATTAAATATTTTACTTTTATGGAAACTGCCAGACTGCTTTTTAGCATGACTGCATTTTGTATTCCATCCAACAATGTGTTCGTGATCTGGTGTCACATCCCACCAGCACTTAGTGTCCTGGACCGTTCAGATGGACACGGAGTGACAATACCCCGAGTTCAGCTTGTGTTCAAGGCTGGTGGTACCTATACCTCACTCATGTATTTATTTAGCATATTGGTGGGGTCTTCTTCAGTGAGATGTTTGCATGTGTTCTGCAAGTTTTCTAAGTGGATTCTTTGTTTTTATGGCTCCAGGGATCAAACTCAGGATATTGTACATGTTCTAGCACTATATATCCCCAGACTCTCTTTAAGTTTTTCTTAAAGGTCTCATTAAATTTCCCAGGCTGGCTATTCTAGCTTGCTTTCTGTTGCTGTATCAAAACATTCTGATCAATAGCAACTTGGGTCAGAAAGGGTTTATTGCACCTTATAGGTCCTGCATTGGAAGAAGTGGGCGTAGGAACTCAAGTAGGAACCCGGAGGCAGGAAGTGAAGCAGAGGCCATGGGGGAGCACTGCTTACTGGCTTGCTCTCCCTGACTTGCTCAGCCTGCTTTCTTAGATCCTTAGTCCACCTGACTAGGGGCATCACTGCTCACAGTGTGCTGGATACTCTCACACTAATCACTAATCAAGGAAATGCCCATAGACTTGCCTGCAGGCCAACGTGATGAAGGTGATCCCTCAATGAAGGCTCCCTCCCTTTTCCCAGATGATGCTAGATTATGTGGAGTTGGCATAAGAAGAAATAAAAAGAGAAAGAAGGGAGGGAGGGAGGGAGAGAGAGAGAGACAGAGAGAGACAGAGAGAGAGATAGATAAAGAAAAGAAAACTAGCCAGCACATTGACCTTGGACTAAACATAACCCAGGAGGCAAATCTGGAATTTCTGATTCCTTCTGATCCTCTGAGTAGCTGTGATTACAGGCCTGTGCCACAAAAGCTTAGCTTTTTCTAGAACTTTTAAATTTTGTATTTTACATTCAAGCCCTTGATCTACTTTTGCATGTGCATGATCTCATGATCTATACATGCCTGAAGAGCAGCATTTAGGTTGAGGTTTATCATTTTGCCTGTGGATGGTCAGTTGTTTCAATTATTTGTTGGAAAGGTGATCTTACCTTTTTTTGAATTGTTTTGAACCTCTGTCTAAAAGCAGTCAAGAACGTTGTGCTGGATATTCCTGCCACTATTCCAATGGTCTATGTAGCTATTCCCCCTCCAAAGCCCGATGTCTTCATTATCATAGCTTCACACGCACCCATGCACACACAACACAAACACACACACACACTCGTGCCCACGCACATACCCATGCATGCACATGCACAAACATGCACGTCTTAACATCAAGTACAGTGCTTCCCCCCCCCGCCCCTTTCATCATGGGTAGACATTTTCCTGCTGTTCTGCATACTTGGTCATATTGATTAATTGGTTTCTAGACAATGTGGATATTTCTGTTTTCCCATTGTTATTTGGGAGAAGTTGTTCTATTATGCATGTAGTTAAGTTACTTGGAAATGGTTTCATCCTCTCTAGCTTTGTCCTTAAGATTTCCACTACAGAAGTATAACCATTCTGTGTTTTCTACCAAATACCCACATGAGGACAAGGTTTTCTATTCTCATTGACCAAGTGATCACTGTTCCCAGCCTTGGGTCATCTCAGAGCACAGATCCCTCTGATCCTCTGTCTGGGTCAGTCCTCAGCCTCAGGTTGTCTCCTCAGTCTAAGCGTTGATCAATTTCTTTTATATATATATATATATATATATATATATATATATACATAGATACAGATAAATATATTTATTTATTTATTATATACAGTGCTCTGTCGGCACTGCATGCCAGATTAGGGCACCAGATTTCATTATAGATGTCTGTGAGCCACCATGTGGTTGCCGGGAATCGAACTCAGGACCTCTGGAAGACCCGCCAGTCTCCTAACCTCTGAGCCATCTCTCCAACCAGATCAGTTTTTGATTTGTGCTTATAACTTCCTGTTACAGTTTGAAGTCTCTTCCTTGGTATAAAAAAAAAAAAGGTAATAACCCCACCCCACATTCCTCTAGCAGAGCTCCTTGACTAAGGCCAAGACTGGAATACTTTCATTTATGCTGCCCCACCCCCACCCATCAGAGTGAGTTGCTTTTATTAGGTGGCCACAAGGTTTCATGCCCTGAGCAGTTAGGAGGCAGCTACTTAGCATCTGCATTTTTATGAATGTTTCTCACACACCTGCTTATGCAGCAGCAGTTAAAAGCTATTATATGTATGGTCTGGAGAACTGGCCCAGTGACTAAGAGCACTGGCTGTTCTTGCAAAGGACCTAGGTTCAGGTCTTAGCAACCACATAGTGAGTGACAACCATCTGTAACTCCAAGGCATCTGAGGCCCTCTTCTAACCTCCATAGGCACCAAGCATGCATGTGCCATACAGACATACATGCAAGCAAACACCTATATACATTAAGAAATATACATTTTTGAAAACTTTAAAAAATACTCTTTACATATGGATTTCTGGGATCTTTGTTTTTAAAACAGGCTCCTGAACTTTGATATAATGTTCCTAATTTTTAATTGGGTAGTAGTTAAATTGGATCCATGTATTTTTATGTTTTGTGTATATTTAAAACTTCCTATCATAAAAAAAATTAGAAGAAAATAGAATTTATTAAGATCCCTGGGCCATTATACCTATAGAACTTCCTGTCTTGTACCTGTGACTATGAAGTCCACACTATCACAAGTATCCTGAGATCCTTGGGCCACATTTGGAGAAACACTGGTGCATCATGGGTACATTGGTTGCTTGTACCATTTTGTATGTAGCTGCAGTTTTCCCAACTCAGGTGCTGCCCCGATCTCTGAGATGGGTAACACCCAAATGAATGAATGAACTATTTGCTCAGCACATCAAGTTCTGACCTGAATATCTTGAGGAATGGGATCCTTGCAACCAAAATTATAAGCACGGAACTCTCCTCCAGTCAAAGAAGCAAGCTCCTTCAAGAACTCATTTGCAACCTCATCGTTGTAAT
Source organism: Sigmodon hispidus (assembly GCA_004025045.1). NCBI lineage: Eukaryota > Metazoa > Chordata > Mammalia > Rodentia > Cricetidae > Sigmodon > Sigmodon hispidus. The sequence goes on from PVIH01004291.1 coordinate 46,463, forward strand.
TGAAGGAGATGGCATAGATAGGGATATTCTGAAAACGTTTGACGTGCTCCATCACCATTTCTGGGGGCTGAAATGATAATAAGGGAGATGGGGGTAGGGTTAAAAAAATGGTAGCATGTAACAAATTCCTAGTCCCTCTGAAGTCTCACACTGTGGTAGGAAAAGAAAGTTAGAAAAAAAGGTTTGTTTAACCGAATCACTTCAACTTCATGTACACCCAAGCATAGAGGCCATACCAGTTGGGCTATGGTCTGTGTACTGGGATGAAGACCCATGGAAAAAGCATCCTGGGCACTGGGATCCCACACAGTAGGTGCCTGCCTTCCCAACTTTACTTCCAAGCATCTCTACTAAAGAGTAATTTTAGCTTTTGCCATGTTGTAGGCAATTTGCTTCTCAGGGATAGAGGAAGACAGAAGAATCATTTGTTAAAAGTCTTTCCATGAATATTTAGTTTAGGGCTTAAGTTCCTGGTTCTTCCTACAACCATCAGTTAATCCTTTCAAGCATCTTGTGAGGTAGATTTGGAAGGAATGATTCCCTGCACATCTACTATCCATTCCTCTTGTCCTTTTAAACTATAAAAACATTGGTTTAATTTTCATGACTGAGTAATATTCTCAGTTAAGGAAAACAAAGCACAAAAATCATCTCTAATAGGACAGTACAGTTGGCCACTCACAGGTAGGAGTGGCCAAGTTACCCAATTCTGATGAATGAGACCTAGTTCTCAGGTAGAGATTCCCTTTCTCAATAAAAAAGACAAATGAGAGACTAATATCTTTCTTTATTCCTGGGAAACAGGTCTTCTTCCTCCTGGAGCATCAGCAGCCACACTGTGACCAGGAGTATGGAAAACATATTCAAAGATGAGAGAGTGTGAAGACAAGAAAAAGCCTGCCGTCTGGGTCACGTGTATGGGTTGTTGTATAACTAAGACAGCTACAGTTGGATTTCTCACCCCTGCAAATGTAGCTCGGTCACCTATCATTGGCCTGCTATCCTGACCTTCTCTGGTTATTCCCACCAAGTGACATAGCAAATACCTGAGGCTCTGTATGATTGTTTCCCCATATCATCAAGTTCTTAGGTGGTAAACTGGAGAACACACCCACACTTCAGTTCTATGAGCACCGGCATATGATCTGCTCCCCTGGTGTATGACAAGGACCTCCTTTTGGTGAGGCTGGAGTCTCAGTCCATTGCTTACCTCTCAGGAAAGAATGTCATCTTCTTCCCCCACTATAGACCAACTAGAGTCTTCAGAAACTGTCCCCAGCTATCCCAGGACCCTCCCCCGTGTTCTCTCTGTTAGATGGTCCTCTCAGTTTCATCTTCTACCTGTGGTTCCTGCCCTTTACCCTTGCCTCCTTTATTTTTCCATGAAGCCTTGGGGAGAGAGTGACAAGTGAAGGAGACCATACTCAGAGCCGGCTGGCTGTCCCTGTTTAAATGGTCCCCAGAGGCTGAGCTTGTGTAAGCCATCACAAACACATCCTCAGCCCTTTTAGCTCTAGCCTTGAGTCTACACTTACTCATAAACGCATTTCCTCTGACCCTCAGCTGCTTTACTAGTCAGATATCAATTCGATGTAGCCACCAAGCTGCCTCTATTTCTCTTGCTAACTACAAGGCCCTAGGAAAGCACACCACCTTGTCTGCTTTGGGCTCAGCTCCCTGTTCTGAGCTCTTACCAGATGCTAGGTAAGATCTGTGTGTGGGCTTCCCCTAGCGATCTTCTACCACCTTTGGAGGTAGGTACTGAGGTCTCATTCCTTACTAGGAACATTCAACCTCTGCTCTTCAACTCTACAAACCAGACAAGACCCAGACCCTCATTCTGATGTCAGCAAGGCACTGCTCTTACACTGACTTACAGCTGAGATACTTGACAGAGAAGAAAAACAGTGTTACAGTTCCGACTGCATGCTGGGAACTATGGCTGGTGTCTCCACTGGGTTTAGCTACATGTCACCAGGCATTTATTTGCTCAGTTCTTCTCCTACTAAAAGCTTCACTGAAGGCCAGCGTCTTGTCCATCTTGCTCATTATTATAGATTCATGATGAGAAGAGAAGCCCTGGCATTCAGTCAGCATTTATGGAGGTCATTTATGGAAATATCATCTTATTTATTTCCTCGGAGCAACCAACCCTGTGAGAAAGTCATAAACTATAGATGTGGAAATTCCAGTTAAAGGACACTTGCCCAGGGATGCACTCTGGACAGTGTTGGGTCAGTTTCTAACCCAGGTTTCTACCTCTAAGTTATTCTCAGTTGTTCTATCCAGCTAAAGGGAGAAGATCACTTTAGGAACAACAGAGTAAGCCTGCACCCAACCTTAGGCCCCATAGTGCTAAGCTCACACAGCGTTCCAGCGCCCCCCTGTGGCATTAGAGAGCTGGGGTGAGGAATGGCGTGCCCTGGACTGGAAAGCAAGCTCCATGCAATGCAATAGCAGTTTCTATCCTCTGCTGGCTGCAGATTGCCACGGCTGGTTTACACCCTCAGAACACTGAAGAGAAAGTCTCCAAAGGTCAACATCAACCTCTTCCCACAGCAGCCTGGCTCGCTCTGATTTTTCACAGATGCTAACTGACAGGTTCCTCTGGGCTGTGGAGTGGAGGAACCATAGCTTCTTACACTCCTGTGAAACAGTAAGAAAGCTTTTCTCAGCCCAGGAACTCTCTCCTGGGTTCATCACAAAGGCTGCCAGCTCCCTTCAGCCCCTTAGAGGAGGCGGTGCCAGCAAGGTGTGCAGCTAGCTCTCCATGATCAACCCAGAGCAGTGGGAAAGCGGGGAAGTGGGTTTCCTTACTACCTTAAGGCCTCTGTGGACAGGCTCCTCATCTGTGACTCCCCATCTCCCCTAGACTTCACAGGGCCCATGTTAGGCTTTATCCATTATCCTCATTTTAGAGGAGATGCAAGAGTATCCCGTTGGATCTATTTGTATGGACTTTGACTTTAAAGGAGAGCTAAAATAACCATAGCCACAGCTGGGCTAGAGGACACCTAAGTAATGAGACTCTTTCTATCTTAATGAAGATTAGCATGTCTAGAATGCTTGTCACATGATGAGTTTCAAAGCTGTGTGTCACCTTCTAATGCTGGTCTAATGGTAAGAAAAGCAGTAAGTGGCTAGCTGGCAGTGGATCTAGACCTCTGCATGTTCACCCCAAGAAGAAAACATTGCTGAGGATTTTGAATCACACTGGCCTTACACAGTGAGCTTCCTCAAAGGAGGTGAAAACTGACAAATGTATCTGCCCCACCCCCAGGGGCTTCTCCCTCCTTCCCTCCCACTAAACCCATAGAAAGAATGTTCTGAGAGAGTCCAGGGCTCTTCAGCCACCTGTTTGGCTTGAACTTGTTTTCACTGCTAAAATATCGGAGGCTGGGTGGGACTTCTTAATATATTTTACACAGAACACAACTATCTGATATCCATTTGCTTTGTTAACAGAACCTTCAAGACAGTACAAAGTAAAACAACCAATGTGTGAAAAGGTAACCATGAACACCAAACACTTTTATAAGAAGTTACAGTTATAAGGTACATATTGGGGGAACTGTCATGCTTTGGACTCCAGATGTCACCTACCTCCTCAGAGCTTTATGTTTAAATGAGCCACAATCTCTCTCAGAAAAGCTACTGGTCCTTAGACAGCTTCATGAATGTATTTCAGATATACTGATGTGAGAGTCTAAGATCCTTGGAAGGCGATGTTGTGGGAAACCCTGAGCTACTGAACCATCCTCAAATTTCTTGGGACTTCTGGACATCCCTGTGGCCCAAATATACAAATAATCTGCTCACCAAGACCTCAGACCTGTTTGCTCTTGATTGAAATTCCATGTGGGTTACTAATATCACAATGAACCAGAAAGCAGTTAACCCCTTCCTGCCCCCTATCGTCTGCTCCCAAACTGGACACCAAGTCCTGCTGACTCTGATGGAAGTCCCGGCCCTTCCAGTTCTGCTGCCAGCTGACCCTTCTTACAGACCCTTGCTGAGATCCCAGCAGAAGCTCTAGCACAGCTGCCTTGTCTCTGACATTATCGGGCATCGTGTTTCCAAACTATGGAGAGGTGATAAGTTCTGTTCCTATGAAAGGTCCCCACTGTGGTGACACTCATCCTATTAACCAGCACAACTTCACATCCCACATCAAACTTCTTCACCTTACATTGCACACTCTCATCATGCCCTGATTGCTTCTCTGAGCATGACCCTCCCACCCATATGCCCACCCTTCTGTACCCACCAACCAGGACAATTTGGTCTTCTTTGTTCAGACAGTTTTCTCTTCTTTCCAGACACAGCACAAATGCTCGCCTCTCCTAGAAGCCCCTCCTTGGTTTTCTGTCTGTCTTGTACAGCTAAATTCATCCCTCTGTGCTAGACGTAGACCAGACAATCTCAGCCCCTGGATTGTATCAAAATGAACTGTATACATCTAGCACATTCCCTAAAGGTAAACTTCCCCAAGGCAAGGATCACTCAAAGCTTGGCACCACCCAGGACACACAGGAGAGTTGCAGATTACACACAGTGAAGCTGACAGGGAAAACATTCCAAATTAAATTTCACTAAAGTACCACTTCTCTGCCATAAATCTAATGCAGTGGTAAAAAATCCGGTGGCTTTCGTATTTAATCCTTGAGTCATTTGACACAAGGTATTTTAGAATATGCAGCCTGCACATATAAACATCTTCCAAGGCAGGATGCATGCTGATACTAATTCACGTTAGCAGTCAATTTACATTGTGCTGGCCTGGAAAACCCTTATATTTACCTAATGCCTGCAGTTCTCATCTTTCAGTCACAAAGCTTGAAAGAAACAGAACAGACTCTTCTAGAGCTTTTGAAATATTTTCCAGGCAGGCTAAACAAAGCCAAGAATATTTCAGTTGAAAGGCAATGCTTTTGTTTAAGTGAAGGTGAAGCTAAAATTAGGGGTCAAACCAAGGACGGTACCCAGTGATGTGTTTATATTGAGTCCCCAAAGGAAAGAAATTGAAAGCAATCTCCATGGTTCAAGTTTGTCATAAAACATAAACCAGTGTGCATTAGAAGGCAGGTATCTCCTTCCCCGGGCATGGTCACCAGACCTGTGAATATGGGTCATCAAAATTCACTACCATCACTATGCCCATAAGTGTTCCTCGGTTATAGAAGACAAGGTGTTCCTTGGTGTCTTTTCTTGCTCAATTCTGGTTCTCTATACCAGGGATATATCTCTCAATATCTCCCGGGGAGAGGCCTCTAGACATTGAACCCAGAGTCTCTTGAATGCTTAGGCAAGTACTAACACTATATCCTTAACTCTCTTTTTATGTTTTTCAAAACAAAATTTTTGAGACAGGGTCTTGCTAAGTTGCTTATGATGGCCTTGAACTCATTCTGTAACCAAGCGGATGTTGAACTTGTCATCCTCCAGCCTCTGCCTCTGTGTAAGTGGTAGGGTAGGTCTGAGTCACCAAGATCAGCTTCTCTGCCCTGGGATGTCCTCTGTAAAGATCTCAGTCCCCCTCTCCGCATGGCCTTTCGGGACACCCTTCAACTTGCCTTCATTGGCAGTTTTAGTGAGTACCTGATCAGGTCTCCCGTCCGTCAAAAGGTAGATGGCTTGTGTTTCTTTATCAGCAAAAGCAATTTTCAGGGCATTCAGGGTATTTGTGGAACTTCCGACCTATGAGGGAAGAAAAGAGACACTACACAAGCAAATGACATGTACTCTCTGTTCAGAGAGAAAGAGAAGAAAGAAACAGGGTGTCTGTAATGAGAGACAAAATTTCATTGAGAAAATGATTTAAGACCAATGATTCCAAGAAACCAAATCCCCAGAAGTGCCCTCAGAATCTCTAGCTGGGCAGTCTAGGGTCTGCTGTAAGCCAATGTCGTGGATTTCCTGTCTTGACAACAGGGGTCTTAATGTAATTTCATCTATGTGTTTTTGTGGGAGATCCTAACTCTGTCAGCAGAGCTGAATCAAGCAGCCTGAACGCATTCCAGCTGGGATCATGTTTGTTTCAATGCAGGATTTATTCATGCCACCCAGTGTTTGGCAAACTCAAGTGTGATCTTATTGGTGGTCTAATGATGAACACATGAGCTTTTCTAGCATAAATCCAACCTTCAAATGTGTGGCATATCACTTTGGAAATCAGTGTGGCGGTTTCTCAGAAAACTGGGAATCAATCTACCCAACAATTGGGCATATATCCAAAGGAAGCACATTCTTACCCCAAGGGCATTAGCTCAACTATGTTCACAGCAGCATTATTTGTATCAGAATCTGAAAATAACCTAGATGCCCCGCAAATGAAGAATGGATTAACAAACTGCGGTACATTTACACAATAGAGTACTACACAGCAGTTAAAAAAAAAAAATGACAATCTGAAATCTGCAGGCAAATGGATGAATCTAGAAAAAAATCATCCTGAGTGAGGTAACACAGACAAACATGGTATGTACTCACTTATAAGTGGATATCAGAAACAAAGCAAAGAATAACCGGGCTATAATCCACAACCTCTGAGCAGCTAGGTAACAAGGAAGAACCTAAGAAAGATATCCATGGACACACTCCCCCACCACACCCCCAAAGGAAAAGAGAGAAGATCTCCTGAGTAAATTGAGAATATGAGAGAATAAGATGGTTGGGGGAGGGGGTAACAGAAAGGGTAAACAATGTAAGGAACACCTTGCTCAGCCTGGATACAAGGGAGAGGGGAGAGGGCTTCGTCCTACCTCAACAAGATATACCAGACAGCATTAACTCACCCTGGGAGTCCTTATCCTCTCTGAGAAATGGATGGGGGGTTGGGTTGGAGGAAGCAGGGGAACAATTAGGAAGAGGAGATGGAGAAGGAACAGTGGTGGATACGTTAAAAAAAAAAACAAAAAAAACTTTTAAATAAAAAAATGAGAAAAATGTGGGGCATAGGGTCTTATGTGAATGCATGGGGTCTTGGTGGTGTTCTGCTTTGTGTGTGGTGGAAATGCACAGACAGACACAGCTGGAAACCTGGATCCATGGGTATCATATCTCTGGGATTAAAAACATTTAGTAAGAAAATTACCCAGATACTGAACATCTAAAAAATTCATTGTTCCCCAAATAATATATTATAGCAAGTATCACTATACTATATAGTAAGTACAGTTGCATATATATTGTGTTACATATAAATAACTTTAAGGTGAGTAAAAAGATACAAAAGGATATGCATAGTTCATAAGCAAACATGCTTCATTTTATAAAAGCAACAGCTGTCAATTTGGGTATCCGTGGGAAGAGGGTGATCCTAGGACCATTTCCCCATGGCTACTAAAGGGCTAACTGTATAAATTAAAATCATAATCAATCAAAGAGAATAAATTGTGACTTATTTCCTCTCTTACATATAACATTAATCATAACACCATCCACATTTTTGTATAAAAATAAAGAATAGACACATTGCATATCAAGGGGAAATAATGACGTAACCAAGCACATCAAACAATTATAAATTAGAAAATCTCATGAATCACTACAGAATGAGCTGAAATGAGGTAAATGTAAATTCGCTAGAAAGCACTTTACCTAGCATACAAAAATGAGCCTTGCCAAGATGTAATCCCTGTTGGTAAGACACACAGGACGTGATGATTTCTAAGGCCTACTTAAGCCTTCTCATTTCAGACCCAGGATATCAATTCAACTGGAGTTACAAGAAAGAAAAACAACTGTGATTGATCCAAGCAAGAGGGAATTTATGCAAAGGGCATCTGGATAGCTCACAGTACTGCCATCTGGCAGGAAAACATAGCTTGGGACCTCACACCATGGAGCAGGGGCTGTATTCTTGTTGCAAGCCTGCCTGGCAGGGGCCTCACAGCAACATCACCAGGGCACCAGATGCTGTGGTTAGCCACACCAAACTGGGGGCTCTCAGACATGAAATGGACCAGCAGCCCATTGCCTTTGCCACCCAATAAGCTTCACCAGTCTGCATATGTCACCATTGACATGGTTCTCTCTGGTAGACCCACCATCTGGAGTTGCTGTCCCTCAATTCAAACCCAGGGAAGTTACTCTGAGGTTGTGTGCCTGAGCTGCGGACTTGCTCCTAAGCTGAATGGAGGCCAGAGTTTTAGCTCCCATATGGTGAACAGGTTTTTACCTCCCTTATAAAATCAAGATGAGAAAATGAAGACTGGCGGCCAAAGGAATGACAAGTATCCGGCTCATATCCAAATCTTCACTGTGGGCCTTAAATGCCCTTTCTGCTAAGAGTGGCTCAAATCCAGACACAGGTGGGGATGCTATGACTGCTTCCATGCAGTTCTGCTCCCCTGGGCCTCCTCCATTAGCCTCCACTAACTCCCCATGGATACTTAATAAGCACCCAAGACCCACTTGCCATGCAACACGCTGGGACTAGACTACAACTTACCAAACCAGACCCTGTCTTGAGAGGAGTTCCAAGGTCTGAGCTGAGCGCCTGGAAATGTGACCAAGCACTATGCTAACACCGCACCAGTAATGTGGGGCATAGGCTGTGCTACTCTAGCTAAGGACACCTCAAGGTGGAACTGGCAGAAGACTACTAAAAGATGAATTGATGAGCAGGCAAACAGAGACTACTATGATGGGAGCCCCTGCATCCTATTTTGTTCAGGATTGAACAAGTCATTTTATTGGTGTAGTGTCAACGTGAAGGAAAATATTGGGAAAGTGACGGCAGATCCAAAGATAATAAAAACATCTAGTGAGTAAATCTACTGAGTATATCCTGGGCTAAACAAGTACTGTGCCTGCATTTTTACCCTATGGCATAAGGAGACTTGAGCTTAGTCCATTCTATTCCTGCATTCCCAGAAAGTCACCCACCAGCAACAGGCAAGCCCAGGGATTTACTTTGCACCCTCGAGATAGCACCAAGCAGGAACTGAACTGAAGTCCCAGCAGCACGATGGGGCTCGGAAAACTAAATTGTCACTGGACCAAAAGCCCACAAGTGTAAGCGAGATTGAATAGGCTAAACCTAAATACAGCATCTGCTTACTAAATGAGAAATCCTCAATGGGATTAGAGTCTCTGGATATAATAATACAATTTTCCCAGAATGCAATAAAGAAAAAAAATCATTCATCACACAGAAAACCAGAAATAGCTTTTCTGATTGAGAAAAGTGGTCCAACTGATGGCCTCAGAGATCTCTTAGACAATAAAGTAGATATAATACTAACCTTGTAAGAGTTTCAGAAAGAGAAAAGGGTGTGAAAACTTTTAAAAATGGCTTTTTTAAAAATTCCCAAGGGGCTGGAGAGATGGCTTGGGGCTTAAAAGTGTACTGTTCTTACAGAGGACTCAAATTTATTTCCCAGAAGTCACACTGGGTGGCTCACAATCATGTGTGATAGCTCCAGGGAATGTGATGCCTCTGATCTATGTGGGCACGTGCATTTACATGTCCATTCCCACTCTATAAATACATACATACATACATACATACATACGTACGTACGTACAATTTAAATAATACAAATAAATCATTTTTATCCTCAAATTTGCTGAAATTATAAAAATTACAATTGAGAAAGCTGACATAAGCCCAAATAGGTTGAAAATCTGTGAAAATTATAGCTAGATACATTGTATATAAATTTCTGAAAATTAAAGCCAAAAAAAATAAACCTCCCTAAGATCAGCCAAAGCAAAATAGCACATTACAGTACCCATTAAGGAATTTCAATTTGGGTTGTAGCCACTTCTCATCCGAAACCACAAGGACATAAGGAAGTGGTTCAATTTGTTTCAAGTGTTGAGAGAAATGAATCTCAGTCATAACTCACATCTGGTGAAAATATCTACTTCAGGGCTGGTGGAGATCTATGAGATTCTGTTGCTGGGAGTCTCATCTTTAAAGGATGGCTAATGGAAGCTTTGACTCCAAAGAGACAGTAATAGAACATCAAACCCTAAACATGGATGTCATTATAGAAGACCATTCTTAACTCCCCAAATTTCTCAAATCATGTGTTACAGTTTAAGCAGGTCTCATAATAATAATGACTGTATACAGAAGTACATTCAATTAATATGTATGGAGGATAATGGGTGTAAATTGAAATCAGGCTTTTTCACTTAAAGTCATAATACATCAAGATCAGGAGCTGTGATAAATAACAACTTTGCATATGGAAAACCGCCAGAACAAGCATTCAGAAAACCATAAGAAGTACCGCAGTAAAAAGTAAGATGAATACGTTAAAAAGGAACACTAAAGTTGCCCAAAAGACCCAGGAGACAACAAGAAAAAAGAATGAAACCAAGGATCTACAATAACCAAATGGTAGACATTAGCCTTAGATATCAATAATACATACACGTGCTCTTAATACTCCATTAAGACAGGGATTGGAGAACTTATAAAATCCTGACCAGATCCCTTAATGTCTACAGAAAAAGCCACTTCAGATATAGCAACATGGATAAACTGGAGCTTTAAGGATGAAAGTAATACATTGTAGATTTATTCTTTTAAGCAGCAATGGCCATGTTAACAGCACACTTTGGTGTTTAAGGGTGGGGGTAGTTGGTTTGCACTTGAAGTTTTATTTTTGTTTTTGACACAAGGTCTTGCTAGGGTTAGGGTTAGGGTAGCTAAGAAGGCTTCCAACTCATTAGCCTCCTGCCTCGACCTCCTAAGTGCTAGGGTGTGCATGCACCACAAAGCTTGCTGCACTACATGAGTTAGAACAGTGAAAATTACTAGGACAAAAGGACACATTGTATAATGACAGAAGATTCAGTCTATAAAGACACTAACTCTAAATACATATGCACCAAACAACAGTTTCAAAATACACAAGGCAAAATTTGACAATGCTGAAAAAAAAAAGCAGAGAAATGTCCAATTATGATTATTTTCTTTAACAGTCAATGCTGTGGGAGCTATGTTCTACAAATTTAAGTGTTTTTACTCAATTTTCTATAATTTCTAATAAGTTTTCAATTTTATGAAACATTCTACAAATTTAAAAAAATAATTCAAATCAAGTTGTTTGCCTTCAGCCATCATGGAATCAGAATTAATAGAAGAAAGACAAGTTGTAAATCTCCCAACACTTGGAAATCAAATGATGGGTTTAAAATAATTCATGGTTCAAAAAAAGAAAACTTAAAACTTTCTGGAAATTATGGAAAATTAAGTAAAAACACTTCAACCTATAGAATGTAGATGGCACCATGCTGGTGGGAAAGCATGTGTCCAGCAGCAGTCTATCCAAAAGCAAGCCAAGATATTAACTAAGGAGAGCCACAAAGCAATGATATCAGAGCAGAACCACACTGTACAGCAACACAGAAAACTAAGGAAAACAGGGTGGCTGTGTTTAAAAAAGTCAGTGTCGTCTGGGTATCGTGAGTCCTGCTATAATCTTGGCACTTGGGAGACTAATGGAAAACTGGATCTGAGGCCAAACTGGGCTACACAACAGGAGACTGCCTCAGAAGGAGCCAGGCATGGTGGCACATACAATCCTAGCTAATCATGAGACAGAGAGATTGCAAGTTCAAGACCAGCCTTGGCAATATAGCAATCCTAACCTTAAGTGGAAATTTTTAAAGGGCTACAGATGAAGCTCAGTGAGAACACTTGCCTAGCATGTTCAAGGCTCTGATTCAATTCCCAGTGTCACAAAACAAAAACAAAAAGCTGAAGAACATTCTAGAAAATATCAATCGGTGTTCTTCAAAAGTGTCAAGATCATGTAAAATCGAAGGAAGACTAAGAAGCTTTCTCCTACTGGGAGAGACTAAGGAGATACTGAGTCGGAATTTTTTTTTTTTTTTAAGATTTATTATGTACATTCTGCCTCCACTATGCCTGTGTGCCAGAAGAGGGTGCCAGATCTCACAATAAATGGTTGTGAGCCACCATGTGGTTGCTGGGAATTGAACTCAGGTTGTCTCAAAGAACAGTCAGTGCTCTTCACCTCTGAGTCATCTCTCCAGCCTGAGTCGGAAATGTTTAAGTGGAAAGTCCTGATGGGCTCTGATTAGACTGAACTGCCATTCTGTTAGTAGTTCCAATGTGAATGAAGCAGAGCCCTCTGATGTTTTCACCCAATAAGGCTGAATGTATCATTAGACAGCAAGGTCTCCATCAACAATATCACTCCTGTTGCTGATAGTTTGTAAAAAGAAGAGCACACTGGTGATACTGGAAACTTAGCAAGTTGAGTATGACCTTGACAGTCTATATCCCAGGATAAGATGTTCCATTACTTAAAGATATTACCTTCTTATTCAATTTACTTTCTTCTTTTCCCATTTTAAAAACAATCCCAAAAGAACTTGGGACATGGAGTGTCTGCCTGGGCCTGCTTTAATCAGTCAGGATTCTGGGAGCTCAGATACTGTCTGGTGTGGCTGCTGGGGGAATCTAGGACTCTATATTCAAGCAGTAGGATATTTTAAGCAATGTTTTAACAGCTCTGTCTCAGATATTTAAGTGTCTCTCAAATATCTGGAATGCCATATGGTTCTGGAGAATATTCAAAATTAAGAGACGTTCAAGGCAAAAGAAAAATTCTAGAAGAAATTCCTTCCTCGTAGCCTGTGTGACAAGAAGCAACAGCTTTCCAGATCTCCAAGAAAAAATGCAGACCTGAGAAATGACTTGACTCTATCCCTGTATCCTTCTTCTCCTCTTTCTTCTTTTTCTCAGCCTCAGATGCTCAGACTGTACTCTCTCCAGGGGTTCACTGCTTCTGCCAGTGTTAGCAACAGCTGCAGTGGCCCCTTTGAGCCTTTGAAACACTGATGAGGTGTCAGATGAGACAGATCTGAATGCTTCAGTACCCAAAATATTATCTGTTGAAATCTGTTTTTATCACGAGGATGCAACCTGAGCCCAGGACAGATTTGGAAAGTGAGCCACCTCTTCTTGTCCAAGGGTTATACACCCACAAATCCAGCCAACTGTGGAATGAGAACACATGCTCTCTCTCTCTCTCTCTCTCTCTCTCTCTCTCTCTCTCTCTCTCACACACACACACACACACACACACACACACACACACACAATTGTACGTTTGCTCATTCATACATGCTTGTGCACTCACAAGTGATTGTATCTGAGGTTGGGGAGATGGCTCAATGGGTAAAGTCCTTATGTAGAAGAGGTTTCTGGCCCACCTAGTCCCAAGTTCAGACCTGCCCACTGCTGTGTATCTGGACCAGCAATCCCAAAGTCCCAGAGAAACATACAGATGCTTATATTAATTTCATCCTGTTTGGCCTATGTCTCAGGCATAGCTAGCTAGCTCTTTCATCTTAATTCAACTCATCTCCATTAATCTGCCCTGCCTCATGGCCTGTGGCTTACCTATTTTTTCCTTACATCTTGATTCTTGGGAGGCTGGATCAAGTCTCTCTCCTGACTCTGCCCTTCTTCTCCTACCCATGCTCTGATTTCCCTGTCTACCTACAGTGCCCGCCATAGGCCAAAACGGTTCCTTTATTTCACAGCATACAGAAAGGCATTCCCACATCACCCTTGCTGCTCAAATGATGAGTATCTGGGTTTTAATGCTCAGAACTTGTGTGAAAGTTGAGTACAGTTGTGTGCATCTGTAATCTCAGCATTCTTATGGTGAGATGAAAGGCAGAGAATTCCCAAGTTCATTGGATAGCTACCCTGGCACATAGATGCAGCAAATAACAAAGAGGCCTTCTCTAAAACAAGGAAGAAGATGAGGGTCCACACACTAAGTTGTTCTCTAGTCTCAACGCCAGCTTGGTGGCTCATATTTGCCTGCATTTGCACGCACAGGTCTGATATACACAAATAACATACATATACACACTATATATAAACACACATACACACACGAAAGACTGTCTGTTTGGATCTATACAGGCTGCCCCACCCTGTTTTCATTACCTAAATGATATAGTACAACACCTGTTAGTTACTTGCACTGGCTGTTGTGTGTGCAGAAATGATTTTTTGGCATATGAGGGCTTGTGTGGGCTCTCTGCAAATCTCGCAGCATTTTATATTAGGGATTTGAGCATCTGTGGCTCTCATAGGATGTGGGGGAGGTCCTGGAATCAATCTCCCATGGAAACCAAGGGATGATGACTATAAATAGATGATTATCTAAACTTTAGGATACTGACTAATGAGCTTGGATAAATGTGACCTTTGTAGCCAAATATCTGCCCATGTATAGACACTGCCTTTCTTGGAGCTTAATCCATTTCTTCACAATTTTTATCCTGTGAGTAAACTCAGTACACACTGAAGATGTTCAGACTTCTCCCAGACTAGATACTTTACCTTAATGTCTCTAATCCAAGACTCAGCCTGTTCCAAATTATCTTCATTGATTTCAGCAAGTTTCTCCCGCCAAGCAATGGCCTGACCAGCAAACGTCACAAGATTGAATTTACTCTTGTACCTCAGCTGTTCCTGTAAGAGACAATTATTATTTAACCATAAAACCACTCAAATGTAAGCAAAACTGAAGAGAAACTCCAGGATATCTATTTTTAGTTCGAGAAGGTAGCTAAAAATTATGTTCAATTGGAAAAAAAAGTTTCTTCTGCAAAAGGCATTTGAGTCAAAATTATACAGTTTGAATGTTTATCCTTTACAGGTGTCATATATGAATGTATAGATAGCATTATGTGCATATGTGTACATGTAAGCACTGTTGTTTTGTAATATTAAATACTGATGATAGTACTGAAATTAATGCTATGCTGAATAAACATGTAAAATGCTGAAAGAAAGAAAATTCAAAATGTCATCATTTTGGTCACTACCGCTTAAGAAAGGCTATAACAGACCAAACAGGTATAGACCTATTGGCTAGCCTTCTGTCGGCCTATATGCTCCCTCCCTACCCCAGGGAAGCTGGTTATGAGCTGTGTGTTCTATTTCTTAAATATTTTCTACTCTCAACACAACAGACTTATGACAATAATGTTACAGGTGTAGAAACTGGATTCAGAAAGCAACCTGCTTCCAAGAAAATGATTCAGGGGGAATCCGGGTGTGTGGGAGAAAAACTGGGTGCCTCCATCACAGGCTTACCCCTTTCCTGTCTGTAACTGTGGGGCCAGTTCACTCAGCTTCCCTAATAGATACAGGAAATTAAATTAGAAATCCAAGATAATAAATATCTGGGAAACAATAGCTATGTCTATGTATCATTGGTTAAAGATAACTTCCGATGGGAAGTATAACATAAAAGACCCAGCAGAGAACAGGTCTGATTGCCAGCGAGCACTCAGAGTCCTAGCATGGCAAAGGGAAGCACTTCCAGACAAGCTTTCTCAGGGGCCCTTTAATGCAGTGTGGCCTTGTCCATTGCCCAGAGCTACTACAGACAATGGTTATTGGAGTTGTGTTTATGAGACACCAGCCCAAGCCCATGGGTGACGTCCCACCTCACCCGTATGAACCGAAGGATCTTTTCCTTCACCAGGTCCAGTCTGTTCTTCATTGAGTGAGATGTGTCGATGAGGACGTAGATGCAATCTCCGTGGACTTTTCCAAAGAGGACCTGACTTCCATCTTGTAGCCATTTAATCCTAGACAGGAAAGAGTATCAAAGTAAATGAGTCTATGGACAAGATTGTCTTCATCAGAACATAGGGTTACAGAACCAGAACTCTGCTACACTGTTTATACCTGATCTTTGATGAATGGATTCTATGCTTCCCAGTTTTTGGTATTTTTGTTGTTTTTGTGTTTGTTTTTCTGTAGGAAAAAAACTACATTTGAGGCTGGAGAAATGGCTCAGCACTTAAGATTGCTTGCAGCTCTTTAACGAGGACTCAAATTCAGTTCCCAGCACCCACATTAGGCACCCCCAACTACCCATAACTCTAGCTCAGGGGACCCAATACTCTCTTCTGGCTTTTAAAGGTACTCTCACATACACACACACACACACACACACACACACACACACACACACACACACACACACACACACAAATTATATTTAAAGAAAATTTTACATTTCGACTGGCCCTCTCTTATCAGGTGCCTTCAATTCTCATCATCAATACAAGCAGAACAAGACAAAGAAAATCAATACAGCAGAAAAAAAAGATGCAAAGAAAGGTACAGCAGATTATTTCTAGCTCTCTACTGTGTGGAGGCTCTCAGCTATGACTTCAGAGGTCCTGAGTGCAGCTCACTCCCAAAGCCTGTGGGGTCTCTGGATAGGACTGAGCATCCCTGGGGCCCTGAAACAACTGAGCAACAGGTGTTTGTACGCACAGGGCTGCTGCTGTGCTCGGTACTCAGGAGCTCATCACAGGATGCTCTGAAGCTCATGGCCTAAAAGAAAGCCTTGCAGTGAGGGTTGGGAAAAGAGCATAGAGAAAATGCCAGTCTTCAGCAATTAAAATTTGTTGGTCAAAATGCCAAATGGTAGTTTCTGTACAGTAAGGTAGAGAGACTGTGATGGACATGAAGCAAGAGCAGGTGGTAGGAGATTCACACTCCAGATATCTGCAGGGCAACCTAGGGATCTGGGTTAAGTGATTATCAGAGCATGTATGTGAAGAAATTACAGATGCCAAGGAGAAAAATCATCCAAGGTGAGCTCACTGGAGTTTACACGCTTGAGAATGGTAGTCCATTTACCCAGGAGTCAGAGCGAAGTGTCATCTGGAATCCTGACAATGGTGTTTACATGCTAGTAAAACCAAATCAGTCCTGGGATAAAGACTACTGTGGACTTGAGCTCATATAACTTAAAAAATATGACATAGACTTAAACTGGGCCAAGTCAACTAACACTTCACAAAATACCATACAAAAATGCAGTACAGTCTAGCATCCAACAATGTAAAAACTCAAAATGCCTGGAATCCAGAAAAAAAAATAGAAAATGACTCCCATGTGTTCCAGGAAGGAGGAGAATATCCACAATTAGAGAAAGTCTGATTAAAAGAAATAGAGCTCCAAGCAACCTAGATGTTAGAATTAGCAGAAAAGAAAAGAGTCACTACAAATGCATTTCACATGTCCAGGAACAGAACCAGAAGAGAAATAGAAAACACACACACAAAAAAAATCCTAAACATTGCAGAAGAAGTGGAAAGAATGTAAGAGACCGAGTATGAAGAGGAAAGAGCACTGTGACATGCTGAGTCCTAGACATGACATGGAGTCATTCTCATGAAGTCTAAGCATCTGTAGTTATCTGTATAAGATCTGTAGAAAACCAAGTCAGTTAGAATCTCAGCTTAGACAGGGGAGGTGTTCTCCAGGTCCCAGGGGAGCGCTTATTGAGGAGCTATTGGCAGATAGATAGCTGCTGGAGGTGGAGCAGGGAGGACTCCTCTCTTTTGAGTGTGTTCTCACTGACAAGTTTCCCACGCCCCAGTGGATGACCCCATAGCCATTCACATAGGGAAGCATTAGGAGGAGGAGGAGGAGGAGGTGGTGGTGGTATTGAAGAAGGAAGTTTCTATTTCATTACATATATGTAATGGAATTATCAAGTATAAATACAAATTATTATAAATAATCAAATTTAAAAGGCCATTAATGGGACTCCTAGAGGGATGCATCTGAAGTGAAAAGTAAATTATATAGCATTAATAGTAAGCGAGACAGCAGAAGAAATGATCGGGGAATCTGTTTAAGGGTATAGCAGTAAGAAACAACTCAAAGTAAACCAGAAAATTAGAAAGACAATACAAGAAGTGTGTCTGAAATTAGACTCAACAACAGATAAGAAAGGAAGAAATAGAGAAGATATTCAAAACTGTCTTTCTATTTGGATGGAAACAGTGTGCCTACACATTCAAGGATGTCATAGAACCCAACAGAAGAGAAGAAACCATAGAAAATGCATCACCAATTTGATGAAACCCAGTGATTAAAAGCAGCCAGAAGCAGAAAAATTCACAGAGCATTCAGAGCAACGAGTCCAAGAATACAGGTCGTTTTTATCATAAATCATACAGGTCAGAATCTGCTGCAGATTTTAAAAAGAAATAATCGATAAAAATTTGAAGCTGGAATTCCTACTTAGCAAAAAGATCTTTAAAAGGGGGTGTGTGAACTAAGGATTTTCACTCTAGCAGTGCTAATACAATCCATCACTAACACACCTGAACCACAACAGATGCTAACAAACTTTTTCAGGTAGAAATGAAAGAATGCCCAGTGGAAGTCTGGATTTATATATAGAAGTAAAGAGTAATGGAAATAAGCATTAGCATGTATTCATGTATTCATTCTAATTCTTAGTTATTAGATTAGGACACTAGACTATTTTTCTGCATTGCTGGGTTCATAGAAGTTGCACATATAAAGTGTAGGGTAACTGTGGAAAAGACAGAGGGCTGGACATTGTAATATTCTTACAGTATGCATAAAGTGGTATGATCTTGTCTGAAGGCAGAATGAGAAGTTAAAATGTATAGTGTAAATGTCAAATACACATCAAGACAAAAATATAACAGATGGGGTTCATATGACGACAATGGAGATAAAGGAAAGTCATAAAAATGCAACAAAAGAGAATACAAAAGTTGACAAAAAGGAGATAGCAAGCAGAAAAAAAATTTACAAGTGTCCAGGTTTAAATCTAACCAAGTTAATAAATGTGAATCATCACAACACTGTAATCATTGTCTCCAAGAAGCCTGGTTAACCACAAGCCAGAGTTAGGCAAAGAGAAAAAGATGGGGAAAGGTGAACCATGGAGATCGTTGCTAAGCTAGAGTTGAACAGGGCATTTCATATTATAAAGGGGCTGACCCACCAAATTTATATAACGCCCTGCAACATGTATGTGTCAACTAACATAACAACTAAAGAGAAAATCAGTAAGGATGATGACTAGCATAATACTTTCAACAAGATGGAAGTTATATATGTAGCTGACATATACTATACACTTTCTAAGAAAAAATACTGCTTTCCAAGTTCTATGCCACAAAACCTTTCTTCAGAAAAGGAAACTCCAGGCTTCAATGGTGTTAATGGTAAATTCTGCCAAACATATAAGATGGTGCCAGTTCTCAGAGTTCTGCAGAAAACAGAAAAGAAAAACAGCCTCTGCTCATTCTTGACACCAGAAAGGCAGGGGACAAAGGGACTCAGAGGCTGTGCATTGCAAGCAGCATGTCCCCTACGACCCTGGAAACACATAGCCGGGAGACGCTAGACACAGGGACAGCTTTCTGTGGGCAATCCATCATCATGTGACTTTTGAGATGCTGGAGCTCTGGGTATAAATACTGGGCAGTTGGGTATCTGTTATGTATGGCTTTGTAATAAAAATGGCATGGGGATGGAGGGGCCATTCATTTTTGAAAGGCTATAGCAGGCTGCCTCTGGCTTTAACTCACTAGATTTAACATCTGGCATAACCCACAGGGTAGATTTACATCACTATTCTCACTTTACAACCAAGGAAACAGATGTAAAAAGACATTAACTAACTTGCCCAGGGCCAAACAGCAAGTGATATAGTTGAGATTTTCAACATTTTTTAATTTCTTATTTTTTCCAGTTCTCTGAGACATCAGGGCCAATACCCCTAAATAAACTTGATCTCCATGGTCTAAATTTGTCCCTGACATCTGAAACCTGAGGGTGATAAATTAAATTACCCACATGGAGTCAACCCTGAGGTCATGGTATCAGTACACCATACTCATGAGCATGGTAGATTGTAAGAGCACAGAAGGATAGAGACAGATAGGAGGTCATGTATTTTCATTGTTTTCTAAAATATATATAGCCTCTGATTATTTTCTAATATGTCGCAGCTATGTAAGAGTTGCCTTGAGATGAAAATAGTTCTATAAGAGAGCATATAAATGCAATATAATCTGCAATATACACATGGCCCACAAAACCCTCCAAAGCACAGACAGACGTGTCCTTTAATCTCCTAAAAGCCATCATTTCAAAATTGCTTCTGAAGAGAAGGTTCCATTGATAAAGTGCCTGTCACAGAAGTATGAGGACCTCAGCTCCGATCCCCAGCACCTACATACAATCCAGGCATAGTAGAGCGTGTCTGTAACCCCAGTCCTGGGAAGACAGAGACAGGCAGCTCTCTGGAGCACATTAGACAGCCAGTCTAACTAATCACTGAGCTCTAGGTTCTGTGGGAGACCCTATCTCAAAGACTAAAATGGAGAGCAAGGGATAAGACATTAGACATCTGCCTCTGCCCCTTCCACATGCATACATGCACACGTGTGCCCCCACCACGCACACACAATCACTCCTCCATGCTCTGTCTCTGATGAAATCTGAATACTAGTATTTCTCTTTGGTTACTAATGTTATTAATAAACTATTGGATGAAAACTTTGACAATGATGTCTATTGGCCACTTCACTTAGTTGAGTTCATGCAGTATCTCTTGAGAGACTACAATCACCAGTGACCACATACAAACATACCAACCTCCTTTGGATCCTGGCCAGGGCTATGTGAATTCTCTCACTGTACCATTTACACTTCTCCTTGGTAATGTTGACATGGACCAGGCTCCCATCCTTCCAGGGGACGTGGATGAATCTGCTGCAGTATTTGGCATGGACTGTCTTCCTATTGGTGTCCTAAGGAAAGGACAGAGTCATGGGCTAGAGCAGATTCTTAGAGACAAACAATAACAACAAAAAATGACTCCTCACATGGGCCCACAAAATAACTAAAACCTGAATAAAAACTGTCCATCTCCGCCTCCATTTTTTGTATCTGTCTCCTCTGAATCCATCACCAGGTAAATCTGCACACTGTCATATCAATATCCAAAGGAGTGCCTGAGTATAACAAAATAATGACTAACATTGCACATTTCTGCAAGAATAATGATAAGAACAACTGAAGCATCCTACTGTGCCTTGTCCTGTTCCAGATCTCCCTGATACAACACCCCCCAAAAAAAGGTGCCTGAAGATGTACGGTAAACCTGCAATTACTCTGGATTCCAGGAACAGCAGATCCTCTAAGGCACATGACTCTGTAATGAGATGCTTCCCCCACAACAGCAGTAACCATCTTACAGGAACCAGGCCACTCCCCTCAATAATGGCAGTAACAGCTTTAAAACTCACAGAACCAGAACAAGGTCAACCAGATCAAGATTGCCTGGGAAAGCTGGAGTATACAGGCCGATCCTTCTTCCCCAGGGCTTCTTGCATTTAGCCCACAGTTCAAGTAAGAATCCCAAAGACTTTGGGGTCAATGAACCCCATCATCTATCTTTTACAATGTGATCAACAGCCATGTTGATGAAATCTTTCTCTGCCATTCACTTTTGCCTATTTAAATTATTGCAATGTAGGTGAGCCTGTTCTGTGGAGAATCCCAGGGCTTGGGCTTGGGAGCTAAAACTCTAATAATAAGGCCACTCAGAAACCATGTAAGAAAGAAAAATATTTATGCAGCACCCCCATATCTGCTTTAGTTGTACACCTCTTAGCACACATCTCCACAGCAATACCATTCACTTCCAAATTCAACAAGCATGTTCTGGTGCCTGCTCCATCAACAGCCCTATGATGGAGGTCATGGACAAGATCAAATATACATTTGTGATCCCATTTGTGGGAAAAAAAAAAGAAAGAAGAAAGGAAGCCAGAAGGAGGTGAGGAAAAACAGGGAGGGAAGAGAGAGGGGAGGGGAGGAGGGAGAGAGGAATTGAGAATAAGAATTGATCCCTGGGGCTGGAGAGATGGCTCAGCAGTTGGAAGCACTGACTGCTCTTCCAGAGGTCCTGAGTTCAATTCCCAGCAACCATATGGTGGCTCATAACCATCTGTAATGAGATCTAATGCCCTCTTCTGTCCTGCAGGCAGACATACAGGCAGAACACTGTATACATAATAAATGAATAAATCTTAAAAAAAAAAAAAGAAAGAAAGAAAAGAATTGAATTGATCCCTGAGAACCTGTTACACATGCTGGACTATCTTGCCCAACCTTCATACGGGAGAGGGTAGGATGTCTTTCTGTACGCTGTGAGAATGCTTTATTATTGGTTAATAAGGAGGCTGTTTTGTCCTATAGCAAGTCAGATTAGAGGCAGGTGGGAAATCCAGGCAAAGATAATGAAGAAGAAGGGCAGAGACAAGGAGATGCTGTAGACAGCCACCACCCAGAGAGCAAGATGTAAAAGTACAAGTAAAGCCACAAGTCACGTGTTACTACAATATATTAATAGAAATGGGTTAAGTTGTATGAGCTAATTTGGAAAGAGCCTGAGCCATAAACTAAACAGTTTGTAATTAGTATAAGCCTTTGTGTGATTATTTAGAACTAAGCAGCTGTGGGCAGGTTCAGACCTTGAGGCTAGGCTGGCCCAGAAACTTCAGACTATAAGAGAGAGATTCATCCTACTTCAACTTGATATACCATGTTATGTTCATGCTCATGGGAGGCCTGCTCCTTTCTGAATGGAGACAGAGACATGGTGGGTGAATGGGGAGGGAGGTGAATGGGAGAGAGAGAGGGAGGAAACAGGAAGAGAGGAGGGAAGGAAAACTGGGATAAGCATGTAAAAGAAAAGGAAAATGTTACTAAAAATTAAAATAAAACCAGGCTAAAAAAAACCCAACTGATCCCTGAATTTAAAAATTCATATATCTCAGTTTTCATGGAGAAGTGGAGATTTTACAAAGTTAGTGTAGATTCTAGAGCACATAGGAAGGGAATTGAAGAGCTGGAGAAAGAAAAATGGATCACATTCTTTGGAGGAGTTAGCTTTTAGGGAAATGAAGCTAATGAGGCACAGGCGGAGGGAAATGGGAAATGCCAGCAGCTGTCACTCCGAGGGGAAGGAGCCTGTGCACAGCAGGAAAAAGCTACCATATGCACATGTGTGTGTTATGAAATATCATACAGTAGCCGGGGAGACGACACCGCTGGTTAAGTGCCTTCTGCACGGCTTGAAGACCTGAGTTCAGACCCTCAGCACTCATGTAAATAGCTGGGCTAGGCAGCATACATGTAACTGCAATGCTGACTGGCAGAGGAGTGATAGAGACAGGCAGATCCTTGGAACACACTGGCCAGCCAGCCTAGCCAAAAATAAGCTTCTGATCCAGTAAGAGACCCTTTCTCAAGGGAAGAAATAAGACGGAGAGCAATTAAAAGCAGCATATGACATTGACCTCCAACGCCCCCCCATACATGCATATGCTCACAACACATGCATACATCTCACACACACGCATGCTTACATACTGGTGGAAAGCTCTGGAAGGGTGACATTGATGGTATAAAGTAAAAGGGGGGAATGAATGAATGAGTGAAAGACGAGCCCATACATGGAGAGTGTTAGATTCTTCCTGGGGACAGAAGCATTAAATCCAAAGTGAAATTAAGCATCGTGGCTAAGTGCTTACCTCCAGATTCCTCTAGCACAGTCAACTGCCATGCACAGGAAATGGTACAACGTTAGATTTAAATAGCTTTGGGACTGTGCTGGATACAGGAAATAATCTAACACAGGAAAAAGTTATGAGGATGTATAGGGGCAGAGGACACACAGAGACAGGGAATGGTGGCAGGAATAATAACCTGCAGACCACACAGTGGTGGCAGTCAAGTCACAGATAAAATGCCTTAGGAAAGCAATCTAAGCGATATGGTTAGAACTGATTATGTGGGCTCTGTCTGCAGTTCTTCATAATAACAATGTCAAGGGCACGTCTACAGTAGGGAGGGGAGCGATGGGGTGGTGGAGGAAGTCACTGGGAGAGGGGATTAAAAAGATGAAAGACCAGAATGTCATCAGGGTCATCCACGGGGGACTGACATTCTGAAGAGTGAATATGGGGGGCTGGAATCAGTAGCAGCAAGAAAGATAGCCATCTCCAAGGCCAGGAGCAGGTGAGGTGGGCTCAGCATGGCCCCACGGAGGTGTTGTGGCGGTCTAAGGACATGCCAAGAATAATCAGGAAGGAGCAAGATGAGAGAAGCTACCACCCACGTAAGGCAATAGGTCCAAGAGAGTCCAGCCTGCTACAGAGGATGAAAGGGTCACATAGGGACAAGACCCAGCAGACAGGTGGTGGGTCAGTGGTGAGGACAGAGTTTATCAGTGACACGCGGCCAAGGGGAGTGGCAAGAGAGCTGTCCTCTACCACAGTGCCTTTCCTCTCCTTCTCAACCACATCCCTGCCTGCAAAAGCTTCCTCCTTGCCCTACCTCTCAGTCCCATGATGTCATTTCCCTAGAAGTCTGAAGTACAGCCAAGTGAGGCAATGGCAATCCACAAAGCTGTGTGGAGGCAGGCTATCAGCAGCAGCATGACAGGATGATGTAGCAATGTGGCAGTCCAGATGAACCCATTCACGTGGGGGCCTCTGCCTGCCCTAAGAGAATTTCCTACCAGCCAGGAGGCCCAGCAACTTCAACCCCTCCAGAGTAAAACTGAGAGCAACAGCTGAGATACAGATGATACAGAACACAAAGCATTACCTGTGCAGATTCTCTATTTGCAACATCAATGTCTGGGATAGAGGAAAGACCTCATCCACTGGGCATCTCCTAACTGCTAGGCTCTGTGCTCACATGGGCATTTTCCAATGACCAGTTTAAAATATATGTATATGGAAGCTCCAAGTAGCAAAATGATCCCCACCTCTTCATCCATCTTGGAAACCCTACACACCAAGATCTTTCTAGTCATTAATTTCTCAAATGTGCAGAACTATACCACATTGAAACCAGTGTTTATATAGATAAACATACAGGGGATTCGCCCACTGGCTGTCATCCCTAGATGAATCTACTAGATGAATCATCCGCTAAAGAATCTACTCATTTTACAGCCAGAGTGACTCCATACTAAATAAGTGACATAATCTTAGGAGTAACTCAATTTGGGAAGCATGGTCTGAAAATATGAAAAAACAATGTCCCCACACACTATATAAAAGAGAATAGTTGGCATAATTCTCAATCTTCACCATAATATTATGCATTAGCACAAAAAATGTGAGCTAGACATCCTCCCTGTCATTTATAAGCCATAAGCCATATTCTTCAAACTGGCCCTTAAATTTTTATTGAGACTGCCAGGAAGAAAGGGTTAGGGTTCAGCCTCAGAGCTGGCCCAAAGCCTGTCATATTGCCAAAGCGATCTATGTCAAAATTGGCAAGGATTAATAGTTTTAAATACCCAGGACTGAATATTTTCTAAGTGAAAATTTAGTTATGGATGACTTCCTGAATATGACTGAATG
This sequence comes from Sigmodon hispidus, assembly GCA_004025045.1. Lineage (NCBI taxonomy): Eukaryota > Metazoa > Chordata > Mammalia > Rodentia > Cricetidae > Sigmodon > Sigmodon hispidus. Next base: position 71,723 of record PVIH01004291.1, read on the forward strand.
ATGTCTACCAAACTAGAAAACCTGTGCTCAGGAGGGGAGGCACTAATGAGATTTCCCTTGAACTGCAACAATTACTCTGCCTCCTAGGCTACGCCAGGAAGCAAGCTTTTCATCAATGCTGCGTTTTTCTAATTCAATTTATATATTTTTCTCCTGCTGTCCATTGTAAACATGCAAGGGTAAGGAGGTAAAAGCACAACACAGCTGAACCTTAACCTGAACAGCTAGAAGAAAAAAGCCCGACCCAGGAGAGAGGGCAGACAAGAAGCTGGGTGGTCAGCCAGGATAGTGACATATCATATCAGTCAGTGCAACATATATATAGATAGATAGATAGATAGATATAGATATATATCAGGTGACCCAGTATTTGAGCAGGGCCTTGATCCTCCAATATCCTCCATTTCTAACACACACACACACACACACACACACACACACACACACACACACACCATTTTCTGTACATTGTGACACTGCTTAGTCTCTCGGGGCATAGTAACAGTTGACAATGAATATTTTGTTCCCTGCTCTACACAAGTACATGACTATTTCTCCAAGTGTAGCCGCTGGTCCACCACCTTCACCCTCACCTGGGTGTTTGCTATGGTTTGAATGTAGTTTGTCCCCACCTTGTTAAGTATAAGTCCCCAACATGGCAGTGTCAGTAGGTGGTGCCTTTGAAAGGTGACTCATGGACAGTGTTTCTGTAGGAGTGAGTTAGCTGGCTCACAACTAGAATTAGTTACCCTAAAGAGTGGACTGTGATAAAGCAGATCAGCTTCCATGCCTCTAGTATTTTTCTTGTTGCTATCACAAGATAATCTGCCAAATACAAGTTAAGGGAGGGAGAGGGTGGGTTTGTTCTGGCCCATGGTTTGAGGGTAGAATCCATTATGGTGGGGAGGTCATGGCAACAGGCGCATGAGGTGGCTGCTCACATCACATCTACAGTTGGGGAACAGAGGGAGATGGATGCTCAGATCACTTTCTCCTTCTTTACTCAGTCAAGAACCCTGAGCCATGGATTGTCACTGCCCACATTTAGAATGGCTTTGTTCACACTGATGGCAAGTATTCAAACCTCTCTTAACCTAATCTAGGAACGTAGCTATGGTCCAGAGCTTTTTGTCCTCAGTGATTCTAAATCAAGTTGAAAACCAGCATCAACCACTGCTGATCACACCTATCTCCCCACCCGTGCCCTTTCCCATCTACATGCTCTTCCATCTGTGCCTCCTCACCACAGTGAGCTGACATAACATGAGGTCTGCACCAGAAACTGAGCAGATGCTACACCATACTCTTTGTCCTCTAGAAATAAACATCTTTTCTTTGTAAATTTCCCAACCTCAGGTATTTTGCTAGAGCAGTACAAAATGGGCTGGCTAGGACATAATTAATGTACAATCTTGGTCCTCACCTCAGACCTATGACTCAAATGCATGATGCGAGGGTTTAAAATCATTCATACTGAGAATAATTTGGCCTTTGGGAGCCAGAGTCACACACTGTGAGAAGCTGTATCACCATGGACCCCATTTGGTACAATGGAATCATATCTTTCAGAGCTTGAAACACATACTCATCTGGTGCTATGAGTCTTTGGAGAATCTGGATTTATGTTTACTAAAAATCCACTATATACTGGTAGATGCTCACTGGAGTAATGCATCTTCAAAGGGCTTGAAATTCAAGAGAACCACAGAGATGCCTAGTCCTTTACACACTCAACAGCAGCGAGAAGAAAGAGACTCTCCTCTGACATAGTTCTGAACAACCCAGGCACTTATAAGACTTGAACTTCTATTGGCCCAGCTGGTGGCTTGGGTATAATTCACTTATATCTGTCATCATAGCTTAAAAACTCAAGTGTGCCTCCAAAGGTGTCTGTGGCATAGGGCCCCAGTGTGGCAGTGCTGAAGGGCTAAGACGTGAGGTCCACTGGAAGGTCATGGGGACAGCAGATGACAGGGAAGAAATGCTGGTCTTGCAGAGTGAGACCTCAGGTTGCTGCATGATGAAATCATTGCCATAGCAGCCTTCTGCCCATGGCTCTTTCTCTTTCTGCTTCTCTGTGACCAGCAAAGAACTAGGGGATTGCTCCAGGGGGTAAACAGATGAACCTACCTGTTATTATGCCTCCAAACGTGTGAGCTAAGTATAAGCTTTTCTTCATAAAACACTCAGCATCAGGCATTCTTTTTTGGCCCTCAAAACAAACACATGTAGAAGCCATGCTCTTGCTTTGGTTATGCTCATGGGTACCATGCAGAGAAGGTGGCAGGAAGAAAAGGGTTATGTGTTCCATGGAAGCCCTAGATGATTCCCTTCCCTGCCACCTTTCTATGTGGGCTTAAGATCCAAGGGAGGCTACACACACACACACACACACACACACACACACACACACACACACACACACACACCACTCCAAGGCAAAAACAAAGGCAAAGACCCACAGCTCCACCAGCTTTCACCTACCGCACTGGTCTGCACAGACTCATCTTCTGGTTTGGCTTTTATGTCAACAACTCCATCAGCATGACGGAAGGAGCAGTCAGCAAGGACGTCATAGAAGGTCAGCTTCTGAGCCTTCAAACCATATTTCTGGAGCCACTTCTGAGAATCCCAGGTGTCTTCTGCATTTTCCTTACTCTCAACAGACATTGCTCCTGGAATCATAGTTCATCTGCCACTCAGATTGCATGACCAGTTCCTCCAACACTCCCAACCTCATATTTACCAGTCTGGAACATTCCTGCTGCCAGACCACAGAGCCCATGTATCTCTTCAGGAAATATACTACAGCACAACTCTTACTTTTCATCTCATTTCCTCCTCTGTGTGTGTGGACTGGCCTCACACTAGAATGGCTCTGGCTGACACCAGGGCCATGCATCAGGAAAGCATTGAATACAGGGTCAGAAGCCCTGGGTTCAAGTCCCAACTGTGCCATCTACTATCTTGGGCAAGTGGCTCAAATGTGATTCGCCCATTTGGCCATTCTGAACTCTAGCAAATATCTTTACCTGAAGATGACAGATGGTATCTCCTTTGTCTTGGAGAATCTGATTTTATAATTATTGGAAATGTATTCTATGCTGCCAAGTCATTGATAGAATCCATTCATTCTACTCAGTATGGGGGAAGACTAGGCTTTTCTTCTGACATACTGTTAATGAAACCAGGAACTCCTAATGGGGTTTAAACTCCTTGTGATGCTGTAGTGTTTGCACCTACATTCTTGCCCCTGTGCCCTTCAAATCATCTCTAGATCATGTATAACACCCAACACAAGACAACCTTGCAAACAGCTGCCACCCTGTACTGTTTAAAGAACAATGTCAAAAACAAACAAACAAACCCCGCACATTGTTAATACAGTTGGCTTTTTTTAAAGAGTATTTTGATTTATTTTTTGATTTTTGATTCAGTTCAGTCCTCAGAGCCTGAAACTACAAGGCACTGACTATCATTAAAAGTTGCTCCTAGGTTTTGTCCTGTTTTGTTTTCCATTGCTATGACAAAACACTGAACTGATCACAGGATTTACTTCCCTTACCATTTATGGTCCATCATCTAGGGAAACCAAAGAAGGAAGCCAAGGCAGGAATTGAAACAGAAGCCAGAAGAATGTAGCTTCCGAGACTCACCCACCTTGCATTCTTAGACAACCCAGGACCATCTGCTTAGGCGGTGGCACCCCCCACATCAATCGTTAATCAAAAAATGCCCCGTATACAATCCACGCACAGATCTGATGAAGGCAATTCCTTAACTGAGGATCCCCTTTCCCAGGGGACTATAGGTTGTATCCACTTGACAAAAGCTAGTGAATATTAGATTTAAAAAAAAAAAAAAAAAAAGGTGGTTCTGTGGTTAATAGCTTGCACTACTCTTGCAGGGGGTCCAAATGTGGCTCCCAGCACCTGCATCAGACAAGTCACATCTGCCTGTAACTCTGGCTCTGAAGAATCAAAAGTCCTCTTCTGGCCTTCAAGGGCACCTACACACACACACACACACACACTTTAAGTAAAAATAAATCTTTAAAGATTAAATTACTGCCACTCTTACCACATGTAAGGGGCTGTATAATTAGAATAGAACCTGGGGAAATAAAACAGCTTGCAGCCAATTAGTCCTCAATAATATGTAAAAAAGCTGCTCGTGATTGTGTCGGATGAGCTGTATCCTCGGAGTTTAATATAATGCCTTGACAGAACTCACCCCAAAACCTACTGGAGTCAGAACACATCAAAGATGGCTTCTGCTTTTGAACTTGAAGCCAATGTGGCATCAAAAGCCCCTCTGAGCACAGCCCTGAATGCCAGCCATTGGCTTCCTTGTAAACCACAATGTCTTTCTACCTTTCTCAGGGAATTCAAATCAATCCCAGAACACCTGCCCCTTGAGTTTCCTTTGACAGCCCGTGGCACCACTGCAAGCAGCTAAAAGATGTGGCTGGTTTTGTGGGGAGATCAGCCTCCTTGGAGAAGCCTTCCTATGACTTCTTAGGTCGTTGTTGTCTGAGTCTTGGGCTCTTCTTTAGTCCTTCCTTATGTAGCTGGTTCCTTTCTTCCTTTTCCCTGTTCAGTCAGGGTAATGGGAAATAAATTCTTCATTCAACGATTTCCATAGCAACACATATCCTTTTGCTCTGTTTGGGTGGCTACCTTCATCAAGTATCAAGCATAAGTCCAAATTTAGGAGAAAAAGAACTTTCTGGAAGCCATACAAACCAATTCTAGCAAGGGTTTTTAAGGAGTCCAAGATGAACGTCTACCTTCCAGCAGGACCAAGGGTGCAGTTAAGGGCAAGAGCCAGGTTCCCAATTACTGTCTGAAAGAAGGTGAAGACCCCTTCCAACCTGAGCTTCATAAAGAAAATCAGAGGCAGCCATGCAACCAAAGCAGAGACCTCAGGCATGCCAGAGCTAGAGAAATGGGGAGAAAGAGAGGTATTTTTCATATTCATTCATTGCTAATTACACCAATTAGTGGCTGAGCCTTGTTAGCCTGAGGAGGGGAAGGAGAAGGGTATCATCTGTTCATTAGCATCGCTCGCTAAGGGATCCTTTCCCAATTCTCCTGCAGTTATTTTAATTAAGAGTGTGGTATGAATTCTCACCTTCAGAGCCTTCGCTTGCTGAAGAGGTGTGAGCTCACAGTGATGCTGATCACACGACCCTCCTCATCCACATGACAGATTGCTGAAGATGTTCTTGGAGCTCCACGTGAGGGAAGCAGACTGTGGAGCTCATCCACACTGCAGAATTTACTCCTCCATCCTACTGATCAGTCTCAAAACATGTGTTCAGGCATGAAGCCATACTGAATAATGCTTTTGAAAACCATCATGGTATAACCAGGGACACAATCAAAATGATATTCAAAATGAATTTGGGTATGGCTTATCAGTACTTCCCCTCCTGACACTCATACACCTACCCTCAAAGTCAGATCACTATGAGGTACCATCAGGGATTACTACCCCCACCCCCAAACCAAACTCTCTATCTTCCCCCACTGAAGGCAACCCAGCTGCTACATCATTCCTGCTATTTCTAGCTCCATGTGCTGTCAGTGAATGAATAGAACCAATTTCTAGAGAAAACATCAATCTCATGATTCTTGCAGGGAATGTCACATGCTCTGCCCCCTCCCCCACTGAATGCCAATTACTGCTACTCAAAAAGAGGGGACCCAAAAAACTTGGGGATTATTGATGACTTTATTTTAAGCTTTTTCTTCCTCGGGACTCAGCACAAACAGGATTCCCAATCCTACTCTTTGGGAATCTGAAGCTATTTAGTTCCAGAGTCCTTCAGTCCAGGAATTATAGAGGGCTTGCAGAAGGTAGGGAACAGGCTCAAGGACTGCCGGGAACTGAGGGAGATGGACAGGACTCTAAGAAATCCTAATCCCTCCTTCTCCGTGACTCCTTCAGCAGAGAAAGCTGCCGTCCTTGGTTCCTCTGTAGGTGGTGACAGTATGGAATGGGCCAGAGGCCCACCTCTGAGCAGGTGCACACATTTCTGTGCTTGTCTGATACATCCCGTTAATGCCCACTGCTAAAGCACAGAACACTGAACGCATGTGCCCAGTACCTCAAGGGTACTGGCCAGGAGGATGAAGACAGAGGGCAGAAACCCACTGTTACTCCAAAGCTGCTTCTCGGCAAAGATGGAGATAAATATCCTTGGTGTCCTGGGTGCTAGCACGAGGGCTGAGGCCTGATAGGATGCACTGAGGGGCCTCGTGTTGAATGTCAAATGTGTCTAAGCAGGAGGCTCTAGACTCTGTTCCGAAAGGAGCATCAGGTTTTGAAAACCTTAATGTCAAGGGAAAATGAAGTGGAGTCCCAGGAAATTCTAGGCCTGTTCCCCTCTGGAACACTGTAAGGTAATTTCTGTTTATTTATTTATTTCCTTCTTGTTTGTTCTGTAAAAATCAAAGCATGGGTTTCCATTGCAATGGAGGGAATGTTGCTCACCTAGTTTGTATATCCCAATCTTCAGGTCACTAGTTCCTAGAATCTTCTGAAGGTGGATGTGAGTTTAGAAGAACTGTGCAGCCCTAATAATAAAGGGAACAGAGAGGAGGAGCAAGTACCCTTCGGTCCACCCTTCCTTCACTTTCTTCTGCTCCATCACTCTCAGAGATGTGGGGGAAATGGCTTTCAATGCTCAAAGATGTGGGGGAAATGGCTTTCAACTGTGCGTGGGGCAACTTCAGGAGGATGCTAAATGGAGTAGTCACAGACTACTCGGTGATGAGGAGCAATAGTTCAGTCCAGTGACAAACCCGCGCAGGGTTAAGAAGAAAACATTACCAGGAGCCCAGACTGCAGGAGGAGAATCACAGACAATGTGCTCTCGGGAAGAGTTGAGGACCTCTGGGGGCAGGCACCAACCTGTATCTCACACAGCACTTTAAAAACAATTGAGTTAGGAGCTAGAGAGTTGACTCAGCAATTAAGAAGACCTGAGTTCAATTCCCAGCACCCACATGGTAGCAAATGACTATTTGATGCCTTCTTCTGGCCCTAGAGGTATTGCACACATGTGGTGCACAGACAAAAGATACTCATACACCTAAAATTTAAATTATGGTGATATATACTTAATGAAATTATTCTAGCATATCAGAGGACAGAGCCATCTCTCCAGCATTGTTTTGTTCCTTTTTTTTTTTTTTTTTTTTTCAAGACAGGGTTTTCTGTGTAACAGTCCTGGTTGTCCTAGAAATTGCTTTGTAGATCAGGCTGCCTCAGACTCATAGAGATCCTCTTGCCTCTGCCTCCCAAGTGCTGGGACTAACAGGGTGAGCCACCACTGCCTGGCTTTTAGGCCTTGAACTCACAGAGATCCAGATGGATCTCTGTCTCAGGAGTGATGGGATTAAAGGCATGGGTCACCACTCCCTGACCTCCCTGGCTTGGCTGTGGGGGAATCTGTCCTCTGATATTCCAGACACATTTTATTAAATATACAATATATTCACCACCACCAATAATATCTTCCTTAAATACTGTTAAAAATAGCCATTTGTGGCAAGATCTATAGACCAATTCAGGATTTGGATATAAAGTGGACAGAAGAAGTAAGAAGTTAAGAAAAGTCTAAATGAACTTAGGGGGTTTAAGAACTTGTGAGATCTGAAGTTCACCTAAGTACATAATAAAGGCTGGGTTATCAGCCTTTCGTTTCCAGATTGTAACCATTCTTCACCCAGAGTCTTCGTGAACATTTTAGTTTTAAATACATCCATTCTTGAGTGCCTGTTCCTTTCTTCCGTAGTGTCCACTGGAGCATGAAACAGCACACATCTCAGGTCCCTGTCATAATCACTGTTCTATGGTTGTAAGGAGACACCATAACCAGGGAAACTTATAGAAGAAAGTATTTAACTGGGGGCTTGCTTGCAGTTTCAAAGGGTGGGTCCCTTCTCATCATGGTGGAGAGCATGGTGGCAGGCAGGCAGGCATGGTGCTGGTGAAGTAACTGAGAGTTCACATCTGATTTGCAAGTTGCAGGCGGCAGAGAGGGCAAGCAAGACTGGCCTCCTGGCCCACCTCCTCCAACAAGGCCACACCCTCTTAATCCTTCCCAAACCAATCCTATTTCTTTGATGTCTCTCATTTGATCGAGTTGTATAATTCTTTGTGGTAAATATAGTTTGCCATTATTTTACAGAATTTTCTATCTTTCCTCATAATAAATATTAAAATTTACTCTTTTTTTTTAGGGTCCTTGGCTTTGGTCTCATAGTCTGAACTACAAAGTAATATGTCTTCCTGCACATTTTTGAGAGGTTTCTAGAAGTGGTGTCAATTACTGTTTTGAAGATTAATATTTTGAAAATTTCACACACACATGTGCATGCACACACACCCATACACCTAGATGTGGGTACTTGAGATCCAGAAGAGAATGTTGGGTTCCCTGAAAATGGAGTTACAGGTGGTTATGAGTCACCCAACATGGATGCTGGGAGCTGAACTCAGACCCTCTGCAAGAGCATACTCACTCTTAACCACTGAGCCCTCTCTCTAGCTCTCTATGCATTTTCAAACTTAGCTTTCTGGGCTGTTCATGCTTTGCTTGTTTAGAAACGGTGGCACAGGCAGTGTCTTACCACAGGCACATGACAGGAATGGCCAAGTCAGCTTTAATACAGGTCTAACTACAATTCTCGGCATCTCACCACTGCTCAGGACTACAACAAAATCCTGGCTGTTTAATTCGGCACCAACAAGACAACCATCCTCCCTCTCTGTTAGTTCAATAAACACTCAAAACTTGTCTGAAGATCCTGAAAGAGCCTTTAGCCTCCTGATATCAAACTGACATTTTGGAGCAAGTCAATATTCAGGGTCAGAGCTTAGGCTCAGATAGTAAATTTGGGGGCTCCTGTCACTTGAGATTAAAGTATGAGGAGTCCTTGAAATGTTTGAGCTGTAGCATAATCCAAAAAAAAGTTTGTCAAAATTCTTTAATACTCTCTGACAAAGACCAGATTCTAGCTGGATCCTATACAGAGGGAGTGCCCAGGTGAATATGGCAGTGGCCCTGGTCAGCCACTACTTCCTCCTGTGCCTCATCAATAGCCCTGTATAGAGGTATAATTAACTGCAATAACCAGTTACACCCTTAACTCGTGGTAACCAGCACCCTTTGAAGAGCATGTGACTAGGTAAACATTCACCCTCCTGCTGTTCCCCATCCACCATATCCATTGTCTACCCTCTATTATTTTCTAAGAGTTTTTTAAACTCAATTTGATATCTCATTTCATCTCCTTTGTTGTATTGTTCACAGCCAACAGTGCACAACTTCAACCAGTTATGATCTAATTTCAGGTGACATAAGACTTCATCAATAGCATGTGCCTGTGATAAACTCAAATTTTGTATATCCTAACATGTATTTTGCCTGTATGTATTCGTATGTGCCTACATACATGTGTGGAGGACAGAAGCCCATGTTGGATATCTTCTATCCCTTCCCACCTTTTTTTTTTTTTTTTTTTTGAGACAGTATCTCTCACTGAACCCAGAACTCCCCAGTTCCAAACTGAATGTCTTTTGTTTTCTTCTCTTAACTGATGGTTCTGGCTCACACTTCAAGAGCTATGCTGAATCAGGGTGATAAAGTAGACATGCTTGGTTTGTTCTAAATCGTTAAGAGAAGGCACATAGAATTCACCTCTCAGTTTATTGTCAGCTCTTGGTATGCTACAAATAGCCCTTAATATGCCCTTATCTTCAAACAGATCTTCTGTTTTCTCATGATTCAGTCTTGGTAAGCTTCTATCAAGGAATGTCCATTTCTTTCAGGCTATCAAACTTGTTAGTGCATAGTTGTTCCCAGGAACCTCAGGGCCCTCTTCCCTTTGTGACAAGTCAGCCGCTATATTCTCCCTTCATTCTCTGCCTTGTTTATTGGCATTGCCCGACCTTTCTTTACGGAGTCTTGTAGAGAGCTGCGTTGTACCACACCCTAAAGGTGGCGCTGGTTTCCGCCTTCCACCTTTCTCAATGGTGAGTGCTCTCGGGAGTAAACAACTCCTTATTGGCAGTAGGCGAGGATGGTGTCTTGCTTCCGGCGCCTGGGGACCTATGGGCAATGTCTACGTGGCTTACCGGGATTGGAAGCCCAGAGGGTATTTAGCCACGAGCGGACTCCCCCAGGGTCGTTCGTCGTTTGTCTGGGAGTGAGTGAGTGGGTCGTTCGTCATATGTCTAAGAGTGAGAGTGAGTGAGTGAGTGAGTGAGAGATAAGAAGATAATTAAAGGCCTGAATAAACTGCAAAGAGAAGGATCCGGTGTTGCGTGCTCTTTGAGGGACGAGGTGACGCGCGACAGAGTCTAAGTCAGGGTTTGTCTGTTTGAAGAGTCAGCTCTGATTTGCTGATCTTTGGTGGGTTCTATCCTTTTTGCTTTATCTGCTGCTCAGATCTTTATTTCTTTCCTTATATTCATGTGGGCTACACATGACTAATTCTCCGGCCCTGGAGAGGCAGTGGTAGGTAGTCTTAGATCTTTGCACCTTTCCAAGGGGGCACAGGTTGTTTGTATACATTCTCATCTTGACATCACTTCCGCTGTAGACTTCAATATGTTGTCTCTCCCTTCTCTTTTGTGTCAAGACAAAAATGTAATTTTTGTTGATCCATTATTTATTCAAAAGTAAATTGTTTACTTCCCAAGTATCATGTCATGGTTTCCTAAAAGCTGTTGGTGCCACCATTCAAGATAGCTATGACACAATAAAACACTGTAAGAGGCTGGAGAGATGGCTCAGAGATCAAGAACACTGGCTGCTTTTCTAGAGGACCAGGTTCAATTCCCAGCACTCACATGGTAGTTAATAGATATCTGTAACTCAAGTCCCAGGGAATCTAATGTTCTCCTCTGGCCTCCAGGGGCACCAGACATGCACTAGACATACTTGCAGGGAAAACATACACACACACATGCATACGCACACACATATTTAAAATACCTTGGCATGAATCTTGTGGATGACAACAACCTGTCTCAATGTCAAAAGGTTGGACATACCTGCTAGATGCAGGTTGACACATGAAATCATGTGGTCACTTTCATTATTTCAGCACGGGGTGGCACCCAGATAGGAAAAAGCCAGAAGTCTGCTGTCAGCATGCAGTCACTGTTTCAGGAACAAAGGGCAACCCAAGCCCAGATTTCTTGAATATGCTGATGGTGTGTTGTTCAGAAAGAACCAAGACAACACATCAGTTGAGTAGGCTGTTCTTACAAGCCACTCCCTGTGACCTAGAAAGGCCCACATGTCTCATTCACAGTCACCAGCATGAGGTCAGAAACTGGAGGATTCTGTCTGGTTCTATACATAGTCACAATGAATGATCAGTCTCAAGCTATGACTCCTTAGTCACAACTATGGCTACCAATATTATGAACCTGTTACACCCTAAGCTAACAATCTGCCAAGACCAGCCCAACAACTAGGCTATGGGTTGCTAGCTGATTCAGTGAAGCTCTGATCCACCACCATTGCCATCATCACTGGTAATGCCAGCTGGGACAGCAGTTCAGTGTCCCATGTGGTATGTCTTCTAACACTACAACTATTTCAGAGGCCCTATCCACTAGCAGACCTAGGATAGACCCATTAGAATATGCCTAACACTAGGTTTGAACAGCTGAGCCCTCGATTCCAGGACAAAATCTTATGATTCTGATTGTCTCATTCACATCAAATGGGACCTTGGGTCATGATGCTATGCTGTTTGAGGTTGGGGTAATGTTGATGAATGGAGTATGTTCACCATCCCAGCATATGCTAATCTACGATACCTCTGAGTCTCACAGCAGGAAACATTGACACAGTCTTGGATATCTGAGGCCCATCACACAGCTGGCAAAGATGTAAATTAAAATTCAATTATGTCCCCTTGGGCACAAGTCTCTATAGGGAATAGAACAGTTTAGTGCCCCATTTCTAAGCATTGGCCTTGTCATGGTTGTGCCAACTAAGCTGGGGGATGGGGGTGGTAGAATGATACCGTGGCCATCAACAATAATGCTAAGATGTGCTGCACATTAATTTTATAGTGACAGGAGTCTGCACTAGCTCAGGAGTGGGTGTGCTCAAACTAACCTCAAAACAAGATATGATATGGCTAAAACTAGAGTCTACTCCCTTAGCACACAGTTCTCTTTCCAGATGCTCCATATATGAGCTCTGACCCACCTCCAGTTTCTCTGCTAGCTACTGGGTCTTCCTGCAGCAAGCCTGGAACTGAGCACTATCACAAATCTTTGGGCTACCTTTCTGGCCCTTCCACATGGTGAACTACGTCTTTCTCCCAGTTAAGGTTAAAGTAGAGGTGACAGAAGCAGCCAGCCAGGTAGCTCAACACAGTTCTGTAGGTAGTGGTCTAGGAGTAGGTATCACATGGCTCTGCCCGACACTGTTTCACTAAGGCAGATCTAAATTGGGTTTCAAGTCTAAAGCCTGGGCTTAATTCTTTCTCCATTCACCACTCAAGGAGGCATCTCATGCTGGGCTACTTAGAAGTGAAGAATCAGTGATGGAAGCCAGTTGCCCTGGTTTTCTTTGCTATTGTTGTGATGAAACATTGGCCAAAGCGTTTGTGTGGCTTATATTTCTACATTGTTATCCATTATCGATGGAAGACAGGCCAAAAGCTCAAGGCTGGAAGCTGGAGGCGGAGCGGAAGCAGAACGGCAGAGGAGTGCTGCTTACTGGCTCACTTGCTCAGCTACCTTTCTTACACAGCCCGGGTCCTCCTGCCTAGGGAAAGCACTTCCCACAGTGGACTGGACACTCCTATATCAAGTAACAATTCAGAAAGATGCTCGTTGATGTGCTCGTAGGGCCAATCTGATAGAGTCAATTCTTTAATTAAAGTTACCTCTTCCCAGGTGACTCTACATTGTATCAAATTGATAAACAAAACAAATCTAGCCAGCACAGGGGACACTGAAACATCTCTCTTTGCTGCCACGTCACCCTGCCTCTCCTTGTCCATTTTGACTGAGCATTGTGACTTTTATTATTCACTCTTGGTGAGTGCTGAACAGTTCTGTGCCATGTAAATCTCTCTGAGCTCTGTTGTGAGATGTAGTTATGTTACCTGAAAACAGATTTTTGGGGTTTTTTTTTTTCATATTTCTCTTTGATGGCTTCTAAGAAGTGCCCAGAGCCAGAATCCACTTAAGGCTCATCTTTCCCTTCCATTGAAGTTAAGACCTTCCCAAAGTAGTCTTAACAACCCCCCAAGTTGCAAAGTCCTCTGACTGTTCCCGAGGGTACGTGAGCATTATCTGTTTTTCTGCTATGTGAGCATTATCTGTTTTTCTTCTAATTCCTTCTAGGAGCCCCCACCTGTCAGGCAACTTTCTTCCTCCATGTGTGAACTGCTCAGTAGTCAGACAAATCTCAAGAAGGAGCCTCTGCATGTCACCTGGGGCATGTGTTTCTCCCCATTCTGGCATGTTCTGCTGTGAGCATGTTTGTTCTTCCCAGACTCAGCTCCGTCTCTGCAAATTTAGCAAGCTTTGACAAGTTTCTCCCAGCCTCCTCCTCCATGCCCCACAGCCTCGCAAGGCAATCAACTGGGAAGATCGACCACACGCCCTGTCCTCGTGGAACACAGTCCTTGTTGCTTGGTGTCTGCTGTCTTCACATGGTTTTGTATATATTTGGGGTGGGGGTCAGTTATTTGTTTCTTAAGAAATTTTTATGTCCTGCTCTTGGGATTAAAACAAGTTGATTCTCAATGTAGGCTTTACTGACTTCTTATGCCAGGCATCACGCTAATGAGTCACCTCGGCCATATATTGCCCACACACACACACCCTATGGTTACATGTGCAGACTGGTACCTGACCACTGAGCTCCCTAGGGAAGGTGGGTATGAAAGTAAATCAGTGACGGGAATATGAAGACAGCTAGATCCAGAAACCCTTTGTCTAACACAGCTGCAGTCCACCAAAATGACAATCTAAGCCTTCCCTTTTCCCATCCTCCATCCCATCTCCTTCATCCTTTAGGCTTTGAGCAGTCAAGCTGAGGGAATGGTTATCCACCTTCCCACAAAGCAGACACGGGGTCCTTGCATCACTAGTCATGGACTGTGACTAGAAAAGGGGTAGTCAGGTATTCTCCATGAAGACCCTGGAGTCAAGTTCAGACAAAAGCTTAGATGACCACACAATGAAGGAATGGTCATGACCAAATCTCCCCTTTAGAATATAAATGGCACAACTTGAATAGTTTTTAAATGACTGCTTAAAGTTATTTTCTTTGGGTGATATGTATATGTTAGGTTGAAATGTGGGGTATTATAGATCATTATAGAATTTCAGACCCACAGCTCATTTATTTTCTTGTTTAAGTTTTGTGCGTGTATGTGTGTGTGTGATATGTTTTTGTATATGTTCATGATGCCTCTGGGACATAAGCAATACAGAGAGGCATGGTTGCTTTCAGTAATTTCAAAATCTGATCCTCAGGAGGCTCTCAGCTGGAACACTCTCAAAAAAAAAAAAAAAATACAAGTGCCATTACGTGTGGACCAAATCAACATGTCTGGTAGAAGGAGGCAGACATCAGTAGTTTCAAAGCTGGAATAGCTTTATGATTAAGGATTTGTCACGTCCTAGCAACATCACCTTGGGCAGGTTACCCACTTAACCCAAAGCAGCATTGCAGAACCTCTCAGAAGGCTGTGGGAGATGGCTGGGGAAGAAGCCCTCTGTGAAGAGCCCAGAGTGGTGCCTGTCAGGTAAGGTAAGTTATTATTATTTCACCCTAAGAAGAAATTACATCCTCCATGAACTTAAGAACTCACAGAGGATTGATGCAACAATTCCCTTAACTCAAAGGAGAACGTGAGGACTCACTTGGTGCTGATGGTGCATTCTCTCACTTAATGTCTGTAATCATCTCCCAGACTGATGTTCTGTCCATTCTACAAAGTAAGACTGAGAGAGGATGACTCGGGCTAACCTCACAGGGTTACTAAGTGGATTTTTCTTGCTACGAAACTCATGCCTTTGTTATGAACAAAACTTTAATAATAGAAGACAGAGAAAAGATATTTCTGGTCATCTCCTTGTTCTTCACCAGCAAAGATATCCCGAGCTTGCTTCTCTGTGATGAGGAAGAGTTTTTAGACACTAAGGCAGGCTCTCATCTTTTCAGACCAGCATAGGTGCAATAGTAACTGGAACAGGGATGCTCAGATGGACACAGCATCACTGCTAACTTAAAATGGGGTGACAGCTGGGAAGAAACTCCTCTGCTGGCTGTGTGGCCACTGGCCATTTATAGAACCCTTCTTGCCTTAGTGTCTTTACCTCCAAATGAAGACAACAACAGTGATTCAGTTGCTTTGTTGTGGTTTTGGATGGAATAAGCTGGATACACTTCATCCCTTGGGGCAGCACCTGACACACAGCTGACAAACTCACCAGATGCTTGTTGTCACTCTTATCGATGTGTAGCAATTTCCTCCAGAATGAAAGAACCTTTGCTGGGGGGAGATCCTTAAGTCTCAGGGAGTTCTAAAAGGGGCCCCTTTAAGAACGGAAAGTCAGCAACTCATAAGTCTCAGGAAGGTCCTAAAACTTACCAGATTCACAAAGCTTTTCCCTTTGGTTATAAAAGCACATAAGCAGTAAGGCCTGCTGAGGAGACCCTCAGACCAGCCAAGTGGCCTAGAGGTGGCTCTCAGGTCTTAGAGCTGCCTGCAAGTTGAGCATAGAGCTCCTAGTTCCAGCTTTTGTGAGTTATTGCCCATTGCTGGTATGTGCCTTCAGCAAGGCACTGTCTTTGAGTTATCCCTATTCCTGTAAGTAATTCCACCAAACTCATGTCAAGTTGGGGTTTGGTGGTATTGGTGCTTTTGTCTGCCATGTGCTCCCTATCTTGGGTGAATAGACATTTGCTCATGTCTCCCCAGGAATAGTGTCACACACACAACAGTTGTCATGGCTACTTAGAGCATGAAAGGCCTCTAAAGATTGAGAAATGCAAGTGCATTTTAGTAACTTCTTTTTAATACCGGCAATATAAACCCTCACAGGGCCTATCCCTTCCCGATAAATCTTACGAGGTCTTGCCTGGCCTGTGGTTGCATTCAACAAGTGAAGTTCTGCTGCATAAAGAATCAAATTGGAATGCAACAAAAGCAACAGATGCAGCTTTCTTTGTGGTTGTGTGAGGGTGAGTGGACAGTGACCTGCCACAGTCAGTTTGGATGTGATTCGGTCTGCAGGCAGGGCCAACTCTAGCTGATCCATCCCTGAGTCCTCACATGCCTCTCCAGGTGAAGTGGCCCATGCTTTTAATCCCAGCACTTGGGAAGCAGAGGCAGGCTGATCTTTGTGATTTTTAAGCCAGTCTGGTCTACACAGTAAGTTCCAGGACAGCTAGGGCTACATGAAGAGACTCTGTCTAGAAAAGAAGCAGACAAAAGTATGCGTGCCTCTTGAGAGATTACCTCCTGACTAAGCTGGAGTTGAGATTCTCTGCCCCTTTTTTTTTAAATATCCTCAATCTTTGGATTTCCACGTTCACTTCTGCATAGCTAGCACAAATCTTAATAAAATACTACAAGCAGAATTCACCTCTCTCAACTGATAAACGATTAAGTTCAAGTTCAATATTCAATAAAATTCCTTATGCCCACCACATCTGATATGGCCTTCAACAAAAATCCTGTTGTATTAGTCCAGACAGAAGCCTCCTTATTCATCTTATCTCCTCTTAGTAATTTTCCATTTACAGGTTGCCATTCTGCCCCATCCTATGCTGTCTGTGCTGTGCTCAAGACTGAGCCCAGCTCTATACCAAGCCTTGTTCCCTCCTCTTACTATAGGCAGTTCCTGCCTTTATAGCTTTAACTATGATCTAGCTCTGGTTCTTCTTAAGAAATGAGCACAAGCATGTGTGTATACACAAGTGCAGGCACACAAGTGCAGGCACACATATACACATCGCACAGCTCCAGAGACTCTCCCTACAAATGCCTCTGAGCTGAGCTAAGGAGTTCTCCTGTTTAGAAGCATGGGACTCCAACCCTCCCACCTGAGTCCTCAATCATCAATATCACTGACTCTTTTGCAGTACAAACTTATATATAAACAGCACCTACTGCAGTCTGCTGGGGACATATCCAATGGAGATTTGTCCACTAGCCTCTGGATCTGAGCCAGTGTGCTGCAGGCTTCTTCCATTTCTCTCCAAATGAGAAACACATCCTCTCTGACACCACCACCTGGAAAGGGAAGCGCCATATTAGTGAGCAGCTGAGTGAGACAGGTCCCTTCCCAGACTCAACAGGGTCCTAACAGGCATGGCATGCCGACTCACTGAGGACATCTCTGAACATCTAATTATAGTTCCCCAACTAATCTCTTTATGAAAATCAGAGCTGGAACTCCTAAGGGAGCCTAGGCATGGTGGCATAGACCTTTAATCCCAGTTCTCAGTAGGCCAAGCTAGGAGGACTGTCCCAAGTCCAAAGACAGCTTAGGTTACAGGTTATCAATATTCTTACCCAACTGTGAATCCTGTAAGCTACAATAAAAACCTGCATGGTAAGAAAGGCCCATGAATGCAATAGTGGTGCAAATGTTATGGGAATAACTAATCTCTTTCTATTTGGATTTAAGGTCCACTCTACAGAAGGAAACACATACTTGGAACTGTAAATCTGGACAAGAATTCCTGGTGAGGCACTCACAGGCCAAAGGATGAACCTACCATTATTATGTTAAATGGACCAGTGCCAAACTCCGTCTAAATTCACATCCTTGTTCACACAGATGATGCGGCTCTCAGACCACATCTGAGAGGGCTCCTTGCCCAGTGCTTGGCAGTTAACAAGGACACTCACAACTGTTCAAAGTGTGGAGTATAAGTATTTATGGGGTGCCCAGCCACAAGTGGAGCATCCACATTGCACGCCTCCTCTAAGTCTCAAAGACCACTGAAGAAGACAGAGTGGGAAGACAGCAAGGGCCAGAAGTCAAGGAGGACCTGATGAAACGGTGTCTTCTTCTGGACACAATGGGGCCACTTACCTCACAGCAGCCATTGTTGCCTCCATGAGTCTTACACAAGACAAGCCCAGCTGAGGCCAGCCTCACATAAACAGTACATCAAGTTCACAGAAATATCCCAGAGGGTTCAAGGAGTCTTCCACCCAAATAGCCCCCATTACTATGACCTCTGACCTCAGAGTAGCAATTTGGAACTCATGTTAAAACATCAGTATCACCTGGGAGCAATATCACATGAAGTTGTCCTTCTATATGACTTTGTGTTTGGGGCTTTCTAAGTATTTTTCCATTTCATCTCATCACAATAGAATTGCAGGCAAATTCTATTCACTATTTAGAGCTGAGTAAATGGAGGCAGAAGGGGGCTTCCAAGGATCAAGCCAATGAATGATACAGCATAGATTACACCAACTTGGCTGACTTGTTGGATTTCCCTAGAAATGGAACCTGAAGCCTATCCCCAAAGTGTTCACTGACCACTCCTGTCTACATCATAGCTGAAAGAAACCTGAGATTCTAACACCAGGGATGGAGACCGGCCACCATTCAGTCTCTGGGCACCCTAAGTGACTTCCCAACTCAGACCAAAGGACTGGCGTTAAGCCATCGAGACAGACTTGTGAAATGAAACCTAAGGGCAGAACAGATGCAAAGGGACACTAGGATCCTGACTTTTTCATAGGTAACTAGATCAAGTAAGATGGCATTAATAGCTGTCATTCTATGACGTCAGTGACAAGCCCTGGCAGAGGTCAGCACAGAGGTCAGCACAGCTTCTCAGCAATTCCTAGCTCAGGGAGAGAAATACGAAGTATGCCAAGCTCCCTGTTGGGACTCTAGAAGAATCTCATACTGTTGCCAAATGCAAACCTGAAGTTCACAGGACTCCTGACCTCTGTGAAACCAAGATGGCCCAGCTGCCTGCCTCAGCAGGAAGGTGTTAAGTCTCAGGACTCACTTTTCAAAAGTTTCAAATGAGACAAGGCTTTTCTCTTGCTAACATCTCAGGACAGTATACCTGAAGCCACATCAAAGGAAAAGCCTCCAAGGAGATATGGATGCATCCTGCCATCCAGAGACAGGAAATCAGGGGTGGCCGTGACCAGGTGGTCACTCTCTGGCAGGAACTGTGATTTTCACTACCTTGATCGGTGACTGTTCTCAGGACACTATACACCTCTCCATACATCATACACTGGTGATTAAACCACAAATAGCTTTTTGAAAAGAAAAAGAGAGAGGGGAACAAAACCATCTGGTAAAAAACTGAGAGTGTATAAAGGCATGATTCAGACATATACATTGAATTACAGGATCCTACATAGGTGGTGACGAGGGCTGGCATTCTGATCAGGGGCTCTTTCTTTTTTATGGGGCCTAGCTAGACATCTGAGAGCCAGGGGAGAAAGAAGCCCACTAGAAATACAAAAGGACAGAGGATGAATCACAGGCAACCTCAATGGATTCTGTGAGTTGGAAATTCTTCAGGCTGAGCTAGTGGAGATAAATCTGCATGAAACCTTCTGTGTCTGGACCTCTGAGGAGTAAGCCAGTCAAGACCAATCTCAGGCAGAAGCAAGATGAGCAATCTCATAGAGATAACCAAGAAGCTTTCAACCAAATAACCCTCATGCTTGCACTGACCTCTGACCTCTGGGTGACAATCTGGAGGTTTATGTTAAAACACTAGCCTCACCTAGGAACAGGAACACATAAAAGGACTATGATTGATGAGTACCCATTACTAACTTCTCTAACTGGCTAGTTTGACAAGTTCTGGTGTGGCAGAGGGATGTTGCTGCCCAGCATCACCTTTCTGACAAATCTTCTACCTGCAGGAGGAGTCCAGTTGTCATAGTCAAATTGATGTTTGCCTTTAATAAAGATATGACAACCTACTGTGTGTTGATTGTGCTATGTGGGTGCTAAAAATATAGTGATGAACAGGGGAGCATCCCTGAGTCCAGAGCACAAGGTTCCCCATTATTATCCCTCCAATACTCTTCCTCCATGCCCCTAATCACAGCACTGTCCTGTCAGTCCTCTGGGATCCCTGGGATCCCTCTCAGCCTTTCCTGGACCACACTTGATTAGGCCACCTTTCTTCAAGGCTCACTCCTCACCCCACCTCCATCAATCTTTGACCAGCTACCCAGTAAACTGAGCTTCCTGCAGCATCCCTACCCCACTCCACCCTGCCCATGAAATACACTAGTCCCAGGCACTGCTGTGATGGTTACCGTGGACTGTCAATTCAACGGGCTCTAGAATCATCCAGGACACAAGACTCTGAGCATGGATGGATGCAAAGGAGTTTTCAGTTAGTTGAGGAGACCCACCCTAAATGTGGGTGGCGCATTGCCATACGATGACATTAAAAAGGAGAAATTAAGCTGAGCACCGGCATCCATCACTCTCTGCTTCCTGACTGCAGCTGTGATGTGATGCGCTGCTTTGAACTCAGGCAGCCAGGCCTTACCCCCACCACGATGGACTATACCCTCAAACTTTCTCCTTTAAGTTGCATTTGTCAACCCTTTGGTCACTGCAGCAAGGAAAGTAACTAACACCTCTCTGTCTGTTTGCGTCGGGGACAGACTTGCTGCTCTGCTGACACAGAAGAATAAATTAAAAAAAAAAAAAAAAAAAGTAAAGAAAGAAATCTCAGAAATAAGATAAAAGGTGGTAACAATAGAAAACCTGTTTAGTCTATTTAAGCTTTGTTTGGGCAGGAGGCATGTTTAGAAAAGCCTGGGCTATGCTAATTTTGGAGAGGCGGGACTATGTTAATAACTCATGAAAGATCACTGCAGACCTTACCCCATCCCTTTCTCTTCTCGAAAGCTTGAAGCCAGGCCACAGGGGAGGCATGGCACACCTCCAGGCTCCTCTGTATCTCCCTTTAATAAGCTATCTCCTTCCCTCTAGCTATCCAGCCTCTTTGAGCAGCGTATTGTAAAGAGGTACAAGAACCCGGAAACTCCAGTTTCTGTTCTCCAGATTCAGATGTGCACCTGTTAGACCGCCAGTGAGCACATTCCTGGCTGCCAGTTCCAAGGAACACAAAGAAGCATGAGCCAGTGCTGGTGCCGTTAGTGTACACGTCGTCTTGAGTCCAGTCTAATTTAAGGTGATCCCTCACAAACTAAAAACTTATATTTAGGAGACAGCTGCTCATAATGCAGCTCATCCCTTAGCCTGGTCTCCTGCTCCGCTTCTGTGTCCATTGCACAGCCAGTTACTGCTCTGTTTGCTCAGGCAGCCTCGGGCAGTTGTAAAAGTCTAGAGCTTACAAACAATGCATCTGCTTACTTTGTATCTTTCATATCACTCAGCATAGGACCAAGAATTATTATTAAATTTAATCCCTCCTTGCTTTTACTGGGCTGGTTACAAGCATATGTTTATCAGCCTCTCTCCTGGGCTTGCCAGCATATGAATGTATGGCTACTGTTACTGTAACAAGCTCTTCTGAGTGCTATGTTAACACAGGGATTGTTCAAGCAAGTGGCTATGCTCTGGGAAATCCAGGCATTAACTGTGACAGTACCTAAGCAAGTCATTTTGTGTCTTATTCCAGGTCTTATACTGTGGTGTAAGGATTGTCTTGAGTACCTGAAATGCTAGGATCCTAAGGTCAGGCAGGGAAAAACAAACAGAGAGTGGACATGGCACAGTCTGAGGGACACTTAATGCAGCCCTGGAAGACAGTAATACACAAAAGTGCTCACGGTGACCTCTCAAACCCCAGCCCTGCCCCTACATGACCTTTCCACATCCCCCAGGAGTCCTTGGGGAAGGAATGATCCACCTGAGCAGTAACTCTGCTGTGGCCTATTACTCCATGAAGATCTAAATAAAAGTCTTAATATCACTACGAAAAAAACTATGCATCAGGAAAAAGTAGCGAATAGTCTTATTTTCAGAAAGTAATACACCTTTAAAATTATAAACTGTGTTAAAACTTCTACAAGACCAAAGGGAAATAATGAGAAGGGACATTTCAATGGAAAGAGAGATGGGAGGGTAGGGCAGCAGACTAGGTTGGGGGAAGGGTAATTAACACTAAGGGTGTTAGGAAAAATCATGTTAGAAACTTACTCTGTTATATGCCTCATATATATATATATATATATATATATATTCAATATAGAAGACTATAATTGGAGTTACCATATACAAAGGAGACTTTGCTCTTACCGGAAATCATATGATGTTAAATAAAAAGCCCGGTGCCAGGTGTGGGACCCCTCCCCTCTAGTTGTTGGCCAGAGACTTCCAAAATAATACAGGATGTTGCCATTGCTCTTAGTTGTTCATCAGAACTTGAGACCCTGTTGCTGGACACAGCACACACACAGGTCACAGGATGTAGAGAAATCAAATTGGTACCAACCAGGAACTGTCCTCTCTGTTGGCTAGCTCTCAGAGACACCATGTGGACTGCTAGAGGAACACTATCAACTACAATAATGTCCAATGTGGCCGTGAATGCAGTAACATGAATGTTATGGGGGTGTAGTGGCCACAGTTTAGCACCTCTCTGACCCAAGGGTGTGGCCTCTGGGCCAGGGCAGGCTTAGAATTTACTTGTGACCTTTGAAGCTGTAGCCTTAACGCATGGCTAGGAACAGCTTAAAGTTCTGGTCCCTGAGAATAACACTCTCTGCTTTCCCATTGCCTGGAAAGAAAATCCTTTTCATCCATCTGGACAAGTGGATCATTCCAACACCCCTTTCAATATATATCATAAGTTGCT
This sequence comes from Sigmodon hispidus, assembly GCA_004025045.1. Taxonomy (NCBI): domain Eukaryota; kingdom Metazoa; phylum Chordata; class Mammalia; order Rodentia; family Cricetidae; genus Sigmodon; species Sigmodon hispidus. Next base: position 94,569 of record PVIH01004291.1, read on the forward strand.
TGAATAAATATTGACCTCAATATCTATCTTTCTGTGCTTATTGATCAGGCTTATCAATTGGGCCACATTTGGCATTCAAGATCCATCCTGATTCTGCCACACGAGGGTAACTAATCACTTTCTAATCAAATGTAAGCCTACTCCACAGGATGAGACACAGGCCTAGAACTGTAATTCTAGCCAAGAATCTGTGATTAAAGAGTTAATAGGTGATGTGGGGTGTCTTTCTGTATGCTGTGAATTATCAATGGATAATAAAGAAACTATTTTGGCCTATGGCAAGCCAGCTCATAGTCAGGTGGGAAATCCAAGCTTAAATAAGGGGGAAGGAGGGCAGAGTCCTGGGGAGACATGATCCAGCTGCCCAAGAAGCAAGATGTAATGGAGTACAGGTAAGCCACGTGGCAAGACAGATTAATAGAAATGGGTTAAGATGCAAGAGATAGCTAGTGATAAGCCTAAGGCATAAACCAAACAGCTTGTAATTTGCATAAGCTTTTGTGTGATTATTTGTGGCTAAGCGGCAGCAGGGCTGTGGGTCCAAATCTTGGGGCTAAGACAGAATGTACGGGTCAGAAACTTCATACTACAAATAGGTCTTACTACTATTTTACCAAATGGCCGCAGCATCGAATTCTTCTCAATTTATATCTCTCTGCATGTAGATTACTGCAGCTCTCGGGCCTCATCAGAGACTTTTCTTTGTTTGGTAGATGATAGTTAATGCAGAAACTCATAACTGGTCAAAGTGCAGAGAATAAACACCAATGCAGAATTCAGCTACAACCTGAATGCCTGTTGTGGTTGCCTACACAAGCCCTGTACAAGTTCAAGCCAGTCAGTATTGTAGCATGAAGGGGGAGGGGCTCATAAGCCCTTACTCCTTACTGAAGAGCTATGGACAGGTAATGGCCTCTAGGGGAGGGAGATTCAATTTTCAGTTCAAGAGTGTGGCTGCTGATAGGTCAAGCACACTCCTGTGAATGGCTCCACCCACAAGTATACAGACAGTAGAAGTTGGACTGGCTTGTTGTTGTTGTTGTTGTTTACCTGCTTTAGGTACAAAATTGGAGTGTTAGTAAGATGGATATGGATCTGGGAGGGGCTGGGGTAAACATGATCAAAATGCACTTGTGAAATTCCCAAAGAATCAATAAAATATTTTACAAAAAAGAAAATTTCCCAGAGGCCTAAAATTATTATATGGGTATGATAAAAGGGACCACATTACATCCATGTTGGGAAGAAATTGGAAAATCAGTTTTATGGTAATAAAAACATTCTTAGTAGTGTTACATATGTTAAAATGTTGTGCTGTTGATCAGTGATTAGAACCTGCTGGCTGGATCTGGACTCACGGCCCTAATGCCTAATACCTAAGACACTGTGTGGAGTGTTACTCAGTGCCACTCTATGGAAATGACCCATTAGTTAATTCAAAACAAATATAGAGTCATTCCACCATTTGGGAAAGAATCCATGCTTTCTTGAGCCAGGGAGTATGTCTGTTTCATAATGGGCTATTCTGTTGTCTCAGCAGCAGTTCCAAATACAAAGGATGGGCAATGTGAGTTCTAAGTGAAGGTACTGTGTGTGACTTCTGTTGGCTCCCCTATTCCGCAGAACACTGTAAAATGCAAAGCTAATGTCATCTAACTGTCAAATATTCACTTAGTAAACCTGAAGGTAACTATTCCTGTTTTCAGGAGACACATCCCTCACTAAGAAGCATCTGCCCAGGCTCTTGGATGGTCCTGATGAACAAATGGTGGAGACCTGGGCAAAGAAAACAGAGACACAAAGAACAAATGTACTCCATCCTTGACACCATGATGAGATGCATCCAAGGGGCCCCTCACTAGAGCAGAGCCATCCTGTTTGGACTTCTAGGGTATGAGCTAAGAAATCTCCTGGTTTTCTGGCTGCTGTTACTATTATCTGCCCTTAGTTTTGTTAAGTGCCCTGCTTGGGTATTTCACTCCAGCAACAGAAAACTGGCTAAGATATCTGACTATGATATTCTTTATGATGAAGCTATGTTTATCTTTTTTAAAAAAATAATTAATATGCCTATAATATTCAGTTAATACCTCAAGTAGACTGCTCTAGCACAGATTTTCTGAGAGACCTCCCTTTTTCATCACTGTATACCCCATAACCCAGCAAAGCTCTTGACTTTTAATAACACATCTGGAGGGCTCTGTCAGTCTGAAGTCAAAGCAAGTTTATTCAAATGTAATCAGAATTCATACAAGCTCTCTTTTTCCTAGTAACTTGGTTTAAATTTTAAATGACCTTTGATAAATTTCTCTACACCTCATGTGTTGTTAGGTGATGCCTGCAGGATATTTGTACCCACTTGATTAGATCCAGGGTTGATTGCAATGGCTGAGCCTAGACTAAAATTGATCTCACCACTGTCCATCATCAAGTGAACAGGCCATACTGCAGCTGGAAGCCCTAACTAGACAAGGAGCACAGGACAGGAGCTCAAGATGGAGACAGGAATACAGAGGTCCCTAGCCACGGAAGTCACTCTGTGAGGAAACAAAACCTACAAAACCATCAGCTCTTCAAAGGTATGGGCCAAGGGCAGAGAAGCGAGAGATACAGGTGGGTGGTTCTTATATCAGCTGAGCTCTTGGGCAATGAAGAAAAAACTCAACTTGAATCAGGGAGAAGAAACAAAAAAATGGAATATCTGAGAGTCTGGGGTCCCTTGGCTCAGAGCCTAGTCATCCATCTATTTCTTTGAATTTCTTCATATTCACTCTCATGAGACTTTAAATCCCATAGAAGATGCTTGATAAACCTTCACTGACAGAGTCGTGTCTTAAGCAATGATAAGAAATTCGAGGCACCATACAGGCAGAAGGAGCAGAAATCCGGAGATCATCTCATCTCTCCACCTGATAAAGCATCATGTGGCAGCAACTTTGGAAGGGCAGCTGTTCCAGCCTCACCCAGTGAATTAAGCTCAATTCCAGGGAAGAGAGGAGCGATTCTGAGAGAACCTCCTGCTGCCAACAGAGAAGCTACCAACAGGCACCAACCAGCGCTTCTAAATTAAATTGGAGACTGGAAACAGAGAGGCCTGATGCCAGGCCTGAGTGATGGGCCACTAGACTCAGAGTCTAATTAAAGATCATGTATGTCTGCCAAAAAGAGGACTGCTTCTTTTTTCCTCTTTAAACATAACAACCTGATGTATGCTCAAGTAAATAAAATGTAATTTTAAAATGCATAGCCTTGGCTCATGCTGTTTTCCTCTCCACAAACACAAACACAAAAATAAATTTTCAAAAATAGTCAACCAGTTTTTTTACAGCTTTTATTCTTTAAAAAGAACATTTTATCGCGGTCTTATTTATTTATTATTTGTGTACATGAAGGTCTGAGGACAATTTTTCAATAGCTGGTTTTCTCTTTCTACCACGTGGGTCCTAGGGGTTAAACTCAGGCCCTCGGACTTGGCAGCAAGTACTTTTATCTGCAGAATCATCATGCTGGCTCTAGGGCAGCTTTTCTAGTTCCATTTTGTCCAAAGTACCAGATACAAACAAAATAGACCCAGCAAAATATCACTGCCTTTCAGTTTGGCTTTGTGCTGTGGCACATTCCTTTCGATTTATTCATTACGTAATCTTGTCCTCTTATCTGGCCAGTAAGATCTGGTGATGATCACAGCAAAGCTTGTCTGTCATTTTACTTCTCATCAATGAGCTGGGCTGGTAACTAAGATCTCTCAGTTGTGTGGAGAGTGCCAATGCCCAGGACAGGCTCAGCAGGAAGAGCTATTCAGCACTGATTAGTGACAGCTGACTAATGAGCTGAGCCTAGGAATGAGAGATATGCCTTGATGCCTCTTTGCGTTCTACTAGAACAAAGCGAGGGTTCTAAGCTGTTGGGACTTCAGTATGTGTAACATCCTACTACAGTTATTCCATGCAGAGGATGTTTGTACTGGTACTCTGGCTTGAAGCAGGATCTCACAGCTCTGAGTATGGCTTGCAGCTCAAGTGATCAAGCCACCCCTAGGCTTCTTGACTTTACCAACTTCTAGCCATCTGAGACAAGTTCACTGTCAGCTTTGATGGCTGGTCCTGTGCCTGAGCTAGCTGCATCAATGTCAAAATTATTCCATTTTAATGACAGATGATAACAGACAGATGCCATGGTGACAACTCTGATCTAAATTTATAAATCCATATTCATTATTTCAATTTTTAATTTATGATAAAACAAGAATAGAAGTGAAACAGAAATGGGGGTTTTTCCAGACTCTAATACCACAAATCTTCTTCCTTACTGAAGAATCCCCAGACTTCTACCATGGATTCACCAGCTTTCAGAACCTAAAGGGCAGCCTGAGGGTCATGCAGGCAGTCCAGAGGATGCTGTCCCTCAATGCACTGGCAGTTGAAACACCTTCTAAAACATGCACTGGCCCAGCCTGTATGCCCAGCAGTTTGTTCTACAGGGGACCTTCTGAGAAGTGAACACTAGCATATTTCGTTTTACAAATGTTTGAACACTGTTCTGACCTCTCTCAGAGTTCACTCTTACAAAAGAGTGGGTGAAATCACTCTCAGAAAAGGTCCAATTTATCAGCCTACCTGCCACTAAATTCAACTTCCAGGAGAAGAGGATTGCGGGTTCCTGGTGTCCACAGTAGGAATTCCCTTCCTCTGGGTTTACCCTGTAACCTCCTAACAAGGAGAGCTGTCATCTACCAGGACAGCTCACTGTTACCATATGCACTCTCCTGTTCCAAATTCCAATTCCCAGCCATCACTATGCATGCAAATAAGCTTGTCAGTGTAGTGACTCTGTAGACCATTCTTATGATAGAGGCTGTCTTGCTCTTCTGTATTATTTCAGGTCCTAGAGCCAGCATCTACAGGAAATGCCCATTTGGAATTTTAAGAAAGTAAAAGACAACTGCCATTAATTGAATGCTGACTTGTGCTAAATATTTCTGTGTGTGTGTGTGTGTGTGTGTGTGTGTGTGTGTGTGTGTGTGTGTGTGTGTGATGTGCTGCAAGACTCCAACACTCATCTAGGGCAAACACTATTATTCCCATTCTACAACTGAGAAACCATTAGTAACATGTTAACATTATATAATTTGTGGCAAAACCAGGATTTGAGTTCAGATCTGATACCAAAGTTGATTCATTTTCCAACGAACACTGTCTCCTGGAGTCAGACCAATGAAAGACTGTGATAGGCTTGCATCACTGCTTATCAAATATTTACTTTTGTTCTCAGTTTTCTGCAAATGGAATAGTCCGACTCAACATTAGTGTTGGACTTGGTCATGTGATTAGCTCTGGCCAATGAAATGTTAGCCTTAAGTGTGTCTAAATGATTGGCTTTGCTTCTTATGCAATTCACCACAATAAAAACACTACTTAAGTGACACCAGTTAGATGAGACTAAGTCTGCTTTAAATTAATTAACCATGGTTGACTAGAAGCTGAGTGACTTTAAAAGGAAAATAATCATGATGACAAATAATTGCTGAGCCCAGCCAGATGGTACAGACTGGTAACTTCAGGTACTCAGAAGCATCATAAGTTCAAGGGCTGCCTAGGTTACAGAGTGGGTTCAAGGTCAATCTGGGCAACTTGGTGAGATTATATCTCAAAGATCCTTTTGTTTTTTGTGAAAAGAGGGCTGAGGACATAGCTCAGTGGAAGACTACTAGCCTAGTGTGTCCCAGGCTCTAGAGTCAGCCCTTGGTCCCACAAAGTACCACTGCTGCTGCTGCTGCTGCTGCTGCTGCTGCTGCTATGACAACGCTCTCACTACTGATAGTAACGACTGGGATTGTCCGGATTCACTGAGATCGATAAACTGAGAAGATAAGGGATCTATCATTAGGGGTAGGGGAGAACTCTGCTCCTAAAAAGAAACAGTGAGAGACTTCAAAGGTAAAAATGAAAAGGAAGGAGAACCAGAGAGGGTTTCCCTTGCCTCCTCTCACAGCTGCTAAAATCCACTCAATGGAAAGGAGAAGGCAGGATGGTGCTGGGAGGAATCTGATCTTCCTCCAGGTTAACATGGAAAACCAGACACAGTGCAGGCCAACAGAAGACCCCAGAGGATAAATGGTTATGCCTCTTCTTTAGAAGTTTAGAAAGTCCCAAGGGAAAGGTTATTGGGCATACTGAACCATAGAATGAAGGATAACACAGACTTCCTCTTGGAGACTGATGGGGCTGGGTACCACCATCATATCTGAATTATATGTGCACCACAGCTCAGAACAGTCCAAGTCAGTAGGTGACTCTGCACTTGGTCTTCAGGTTCCTTCTGGCTAAAAGTACGGGTCATAGACTCCCATGGAATAATGTCAATCTGAACATGTCATAAACTGTTAAGCAGGTACGTTGATCAGACTCACTGCCATTCACTTGATATTCACAACTCAGGACTTAGGGGTGAGTCTGTCTTTTGGTTTTAGAGGTGTCTGCCCATGGTCAGCTGGGTGCCATCACTGTGGACCTAAGAAGAGGCTGACATCGCAGTGGGAACAAGGCCTGAGGCAGGCAGATCAGTTCACCTCATGACTGGAGGTAGGGTAACCAAAAGGAAGGCCTGGGAAACACAGGCATCCGTCAGAGGCATGGCGCCAGTGACCTACTTCCTCCAACCAGGCCTCCTCACTTCCCAGTATTTTCATCTCCTCCATTAACTCCATCAAGTCGAAGTCCATCAAGGGATTCATGCATTCATAAAGTCAGAGCCACCATGATCTAATTGCTTTGTGTGTGCACCCAGGTCAAGACTTAAAAACACAAGCCTTTCGAGGGCATGCTTTATATCTAAAAGATGGCAGTGAGCCACCTGAGCTGCATACAGTGCCCATGTCAAAACACTTCAGAAACTTCCCACCACCCAAGGAAAAAAAAAAAACAAAACAGAAAGAAAAATTAAATTAATTGAGGGAGAAATTCTTCCAAAGAACTAACACATCTATAAGAAGCCAAATAAGCAAAGAAGAAATGATTTTACATGAGATGTATGTGAGAGTGAGTGTATGAGTGTGTGTGAGAGTGTGTGTGTGCAAGTGTGTGTAAGTATATGAGAGGGGGTGTGTGTTTGTGTGTGTGAGAGTGTGTGTATCAGTGTGTGTGAGAGTGTGTGTATATATGTGTGTATGTAAATGAGTATATGAGAGGGATGTGTGTGTGTGTGTGTGTGTGTGTGTGTGTGTGTGTTTGCCCCTGAAATGAGGTGAGAAACAAGGCAAAATTCATCTCAGTCTACAACCTTTTGTTTGTCCTGGGGAGCAAGTTGATGTAAGGAATCATCCCCAAATACAAGACATAAAACTTGGTAATCATTCACAAATAATGCAGTATATGTAACAATGCTACAACTTATAGAAACCTATTGCATGAAATATAAATTCCTAGGTATTTCTGCTTAACAAGTACAGACTTTTTTGTTGCTGTGCTATAACTCCATGACCAAGGCAGTTTAGAGAACAAAGAGCTTATTGGGCTTACAGTTTCAGAGGGAAGAGAGACTTTCTTGGCAGGAAATCGGAGTATTAGGCAGCAGGCAGATCTGGGATCCACGTTTCATACCACAAATAGGAAGCAGAGAGAGCATACTAGGAATGACATATGATGTTGAAAGCTGAAAGCCTGTCCACAGCGGCACACTTTCTCCATTAAGACTGTACCTTCTAAACATACTCAAACAGCGCCACCAACTGGGACCAACTGGTTAAACATCTTAGCCTATGGGGGACATTCTCATTCAAGCTGTCATGAGTACCAACATAAAGATTAAATAAAATCAGATTTAATGTCAACATATTTATCTATAAGTATGAAGATCTAACAATATACCAACAAATATAAGATATCCAGGCTCTAATAATTTAGAGTGGGGCTGTCCAAAGTTCTCTGGAAAATTTAGAGAATGCATCCATAATTTTTTATTTCTAATTGCTAATGGCTACAAATGCAATGTCATTGTTACAAGTATTTAGATGTTTTCTTTACTTCACCAACAAACAAATCTGCAGGAAGAAACTGATGATGGCTGGCACTCACTCCTTTCTTTACCCTTTCCAATTGCAGCACTAGAGCTCACTAAATCTACACTGGATAAGCTGAAGAGAAAGGAAGTAAGATTAGGAGAGAAGGAAGATGTGCCTGGTAAGAACCCCCGCACACACAGCTTAGGATATCAATGGAAACTGAGAAAATAAGCTTAGGCTGAATGAAGCAGCTTGCCCGTGTCTTCCTAGAAGAGTCAGCCTGGAAACAGCAAACCTGAGCTCACTTGGAGAACCCCAAACCCATCCTCATACTGAAAACAAATATACAAGGTGGCGTGGAAAATCAATGTCGAAAGTCATGCATGAGTAGCCTCGGACTAGGAAAGGAAGAAGCCTTGGGCAGATTAGGTGGTTCAGGAGCAAGCCCATCATAGATGAAACTCTGCTTACTACAAAGGATGGCACATGCATTCAGACTGGAAAAGACTTAATGGTATAAAGACTAATAGTACATATTTAAAGAAAAGTCCACTCATGCCATCTTATTCTTACCCATCCTATCATACTCTGAAATAAATCTAGCTAGACCAAAAATATTTGTTTTTATTCTTTGCCCCCTCCCTCTCACAAACACACAAACACACACACACACACACACACACACTTCAGAAGAGAAACAAAATGACAAAGGAGTTAGGAGATACAAGATTTATAGGCTGCCACTGCTATTTAAATTTAAATTTTCCATATAAAAAATAGCCACATGAAAGAAAACTTTATAGGTAGTGTAAATTATCCACAAGTCACACACCAGACAGAAAGGTAATTTTTTGAAGAAGTTAATAAATATAAATTGTGTTATGTTCACTACTCATTGACATTAATCTTATCATTGAATATATAAAGTCTAATTGAAACAGTAAGATATTATTTTGATTCTAATTGAAATGGATATTCTTCATATACTATTGGTATAAACTGTATTGTACATTTTTGAAACAACTCAAAGGAGAGGTTACCCTTTGGCCCAGCATTACATTTAGATCCAGAGTTTTCAGCGCTGGAACACTGTTCCTTTAAATACTAAGAATATAGGAGGAAATATAGCATATAAAATATAAATGTAATATCTCTAATTTTAAATATTAAAATATTTACTGAAATGTCTGATAGGCAATTGTTGACAAAATTATACTATATAATTCAGAAAAGTCCTAAATATCTGAATGTCTACAATATAAAACACATTGTATACTAAGTTGAGAAAATATTCGCCATGATACCAAATATAAAATAAAATATTCAAATTATGCAATAATATGATGCTTACATTTTGATTACTCTTTAAGTACACAGCAGGAAGATTAAATATAAAGACCCCAAAATGTTTTAACTTTGAAAGTCTCTGTGTAGCAAGCCAACTATTCTCCCTGGAGTGCTTGAAGTGTCTGTACTGACTGGAAAGCACCAAGGACAGCCCAGGCTCAGATCTCCAGCTCCGTCCTACACCAGCCACGCACATTTAGCAGATTCCTTCCAGGCTGCTTCACTCCCGGAAAAAGAACTGGAGTTACTCTGTCATTTCCTGCACATGGGCAGTATGGCTTTCAAAAGAGATACTGAATGAAATATGCTTGAGAACAGTCACTAAGAGTAGACTAAGAGAGAGAGAGAGAGAGAGAGAGAGAGAGAGAGAGAGAGAGAGAGAGAGAGAGAGAGAGAGAGAGAGAGGCAGTCACGGGGAGTATATGTCATTGTTCTCATTCCGTAGTTTAGAGACATGTGAATTCTAAGGCTCTTTCTCTCACACTGCTGGATTAAATGCTTTCTGTGCTATACAGACGCTTTTCAGTCTCTGAAGCCTAGTTCATCAGCTGTTGTCTTTATTTCCCAATCCCTTGGAGACTGTCTTTAACCTGCTCTGTATGTTGAAGTGCTCGCCTCTACACTTCCTGTAATGACGTCAGTGTTTGGGGCCTCCCATGAAGGCCTTTGATCCATTTGGAATTGACTGTCCCACAAGTGAGCGGCAGGGATATGGACGGACTCTCTTACATGTAGCTGGGTAGCTTCTCTAGAACCTTTGTTGAAGAGCCCATTTTCCTTCCTCTGAATACTTCTGGCAGATTTGTCAAAACATGTAGCTGTCATTGTCTAGGTTTATGTCCGGAACTCTATTGTCTTCCATTAATCTCTGCATCTGTTTTGCACCTACCCCATGCTATTCTGCTTCTGTGACACTGCAGTATGGCTTAAAATCGAATATGGAGACCTCTAACATAATTCTTTTTTTTTCCCCTCAGGACTGGTTTGTCTACCTGAGGTCTCTTTTGATTATATGTGAATGGTAAGAATTTTCATAAAATTTGGGATTGAAATTTTGATGGATATTGTGTTGAATCTGTAGATTACTTTTGGTAATAAAATCATCTTCATAATAATAACTGTTATAATCCATGAGCATGGAATTTTCTCTTCTAGTGTCTTCTAGAATTTCTTTCTTCACTGTTTTCAAATTTTCATGGTGGACATATTTTACTGACTTCTTTAGGTTGAATCCAAGGTGTGTTAAAGGCAACTGTAGGGAATAATTTTTCCTTGCAACAGGCTTTTACTATATAGCTCTAGTTGACCTAGAACTCACTCTGTAGACCAAGCTGACCTTGAACTCAAGGAGATCTCCCTGCCTCTGTCTCCCTAGTGCTAAGATTAAAGGCATGCACCACCACTAAGCCCAGCCTTCACATCATTCTTATCTCTGCACAGTAGCTGTTGTAGAAAAGAAGCTACAATATACTATCCAAATAAGGACATTGCAGGAAAAAGAAAAACTAACCAGAAATGAAGAACAGTCTATTAAAAATGTTACGGAAGAATATATAAAATGGTGATTGAACACATCTTCATGAGTTAGAAATCTTAGCACCATGGCTACTAAACAAGGCTTGCATAATAACAAAACCAGTAGACATCCCAAGGTGGATGAGGGAAGTCTCCCAGAGTCTCATCTCTAAATGAGGAGATACAAGCAATTAATGGCTGCTCAGAGAAGAGAAGCCAGTCTTCTCCAGGGTTGAGCCCTGTAATAGGTTATTCAATCCCAGTCCTAAACAAATATACATGTGGGCAACACTAAATGGACTCAACAGGTTTGATGTGTGTGTGTGTGTATGTGTGTGTGTGACAATAATATTTAAAGGCAAGATTATGAATTTGAACAGTGGGATGGATGGAGTTGGAAGAGGAAGAAAAAGGATGGAATGACTTACAGATGAAATTCTGGAAAAAATTAAATAACCAGAAATAAACCTAGCTAAAGAGGAAAAAGACCTTGTCTTAGTTGGGGTTACTGTTGCTGTGATAAATCACCAAGACCAAAGCAACATGAGAAGGACAGGATTTATTTGGCTTACACTTCCATGTTGCTGTTCATCATCAAAGGAAGTCAGGACAAGAACTCACACAGGACAGGAACCTGGAGGCAGGAGAAGATGCAGAGGTCATGGAGGGTGCTGCTTATGGGCTTGCTACTCATGGCTTGCTCAGCCTGCTTTTTATAGAATTCAGGACCACCAGCTCAGGCATGGCACCACCCACAATGGGCTGGGCCTTACTGAATCAATCACGAATTAAGAAAATCCCCTAACAGGCTTGCATACAACCCAATCTTATGGAGGCATTTTCTAAATTGAGGTCCCTTCCTCTCAACTGACTTTAACTTGTGCTGATTTGACATAAAATTAGCCAGCACAGACCTCTACCATGTAACCTTCCAGACCTTGAAAACAGAAAGAGCTCTTGTGCTCATGAATTGGCAAAATTAATATTGTGAAAATGCTACAGTACCAATAGCCATCTATAGTCTGTGTGATCCCCATCCAAGTCCAGAAGAGACTAATATCTAAATTACAAAAGGAATGCTAAAGTTCAAACACCAAAACCAAAATCAGGTGACACAGTCAATAAATGGACAAGTAAACTGAACACATAGCTCTCAAAGGAGGAAATACACATGGCGAGAAAATATTCTTCCATGTAGTCAATGTCCTTTGACACAAAGAAATGTAAAGTGAACCTCATCTGAGAGTTCAAGTCTGGTGAGGAAGTACAGAAAGAGAAACCCTAGGACTGCTCATGGGAAGGCAAACTGGTGTTGCTACTGTGCAAGCCAGAGTGGAGGTTCCCCCAAACACTGAATTGGGACTACCAGGTCTCAGCTACATCGTTCCTGGGTCTACCTGAAGGCTCCAGCACACCTTAGGACACTTGATAACCCATATTCACTGTTCAATAGTCACAATAGCCAGAACATGGGAGCAGCCTAGATGTCCATCAGAAGCTGAGTGAATACAGCTAACTTGTCACATATACAACTGTTCCATCCCCTTAGACACTGCCTGCCCTTCCATACCAGTACCCATTTCTGACCACCCCAGGCTTGCAGTCTGTGGGCTGAGAAAGTTCCCATTCTCTACAGAGAATCCCTTCATTTGTACACCTTAGGGTGGCTTCTTCCGCTCAAAAGGGAAAAAAAAAAAATCAATCATGACTTTTCAGGGCAATAGATACTGAAGATCATTAATATAAATAAAATATATAATGAAATCAGCTGGATTCGGAATGACAAATACAGAAGCTATTCAAATGTGCAGTGTGTGTGTGTCATAAAAATAGAAAAGGGACACCCGTGAAAAGAAGAGGAAGTGGGGAGGGTAAAGAGAGGAAGCAAAAAAAAATGTCTGTGACATGCAAGCAAGAGTGAGGAGAATCTGGAGGGGTGACAGGTCAGGGTGGATAAATGGGAACAAGGCACAATGCCGCAGATGTGTGAGAATGGCATAATGAAATCCATTACTCCGTGTGCTAACTTTAAACAAAAGAAATCAGGGAAGCGTAAAAACAGAAATAGTCACTGAACGTAACAAAAGAGGGCAGGGGGGGGGAAGAAAGAAAGAAAGGAGAGATGCCAGAGATGCACCTGAGAGGGAACCCCATGCTCCACCGCAGCAGCTAAGAGCCGGAGATTTAAAAGAGTGCATGAAATATACATAGATATAAGAGGAAGAAAAATCCACAAGCTGATCCTAAAAATAATAGCAAGGGCATAGCAAAAAAAACATAAGTTAAAGGAAATAACAACATAAAACAAACTTTATGAAAAAAGAAACCCAACCCACAAAATCAAGCCATGGGGGCAGCTTCTTTCCATGCATCCTAGTAGTGGGGTTGGCCCATTTGCTGGGGCGGTCAGCGGAAGTTGGACAGTGATCTGTTTCATCTTGTATCACTGATGCTGAGCTAAGAGGCCCCAACAGCACTGCGGTCCCTCCCTCCTCTGCCCATCAGCACCATTTTCTGACCACCTCAGACTTGCAAGGGAGAAAGCTCTTCCTCTCTTGAGGGAATCCTCTCATTTGTCAGTCCTAGGGTGGCTGATCCTAAAGTGGTTAGGGTTACGGTTAGGGTTGGGGTTAGGGTTAGGGTTAGGGTTAGTGGTGATGTGATACCAAGCACTGCCAAGGATCTCTGGGTCCAAAGAAAGATCCTCAACAATGGCTGGAAGAATTTCCAGTAGGCTAGAAGGGGGCTGGATTATTGCCTTGATCATCATGGATACTTGGCATTCATTTTGAATTTTTAAATACTACATCGTATTTCTTTCAGTAAGCTCATGAAAATATGTTAAATATTACTAAGTATCAAGAAAATGCATATCAAGACCACACTGAGACACCATCTCACACTCATTAGTATGGCTACTATCAAAAATACAGAAAGTAGCAAATGTGAACACAGGACAATTGTACACTGTTGGCAACTGTACACTGATGGCAGGAATATACAATACCACTGCTGTGGAAAATGGTATGGAAGCTCCTAAAAAATACAAATAGAATTATTATATGTGATTCAGGAATCCCACTTTGGGATATATAAAGGAAAATTATGGAGTCAAAATGTATTTGCAAACCCAAGTTCATGGCAGCATAATTTACAAAGCCAAAAGATAAAAGCTACCCACATGTCTATTGTCAGTGGATGAATAAGCAAAACCTCTCTCTCTCTCTCTCTCTCTCTCTCTCTCTCTCTCTCTCTCTCTCACACACACACACACACACACACACACACACACAATGGCTACTGTTAAAAACATTGAGATTCCATCTCACCTCAGTGTGATGAATAATCTTGATGTTGCCTGGAACTGGAACTACAGACAGTTGTGAGCTGCCATGTGGGTGCTGGGAAATGAACCCAGGTACTCTGGAAGAGCAGCCAGTGCTCTTAACCACTGAGCCATCTCTCCAGCCCCTGTGCTGAATAATCTTATGTCAACCTAACACAAGCTATAGTCATCTGAGGGGGAAGGAATCACAAGTGAGAAAATGCCTCCATAAAATCAGGCTGTAGGCAAGCCTGTAGTAGGGCAGTGGTTCTCAATCTATAGGCTGCCACCCCTTGGCAGTAGAATGATGTTTTCACAAGGAGTCACCTAAGGCCATTGGAAAACACAGATATTTACATTATGATTCAAAACAGTAGCAAGATTACAACTAGAAAGTAGCAACAAAAATAATTTTATGGTTGGGGGTCACCACAACATGAGGAACTGTATTAATGGGTCACAGCATTAGGAAAATTGAGAAGCGCTGCAATGGGGCATTTTTTTCATTAATGACTGATGGAAGAGGGCATAGCCCATATGAGTAGTGACATCCCTAGGCTGGTGGTCCTGGGTTCTATAAGAAAGCAGGCTAAGCAAGCCATGATAAACAAACCAGTAAGCAGCACCTTTCCATGGCCTCTGCATCAGCTCCTGCCCCCAGGTTCCTGCTCCATGTGAGTTCCTGCCCTCACTGTTTTCGATGGTGAACTGTTATGTGGAATCGTGAGTAATATAAACCCTTTCTTTCCCAAGTTGCTTTAAGTCATGGTGTTTTATCGCAGCAATGGTAAAACTAACTAAAATGCCCTAGTCAGATGACTATCATCAAGAAAGCAAGTGCTGTGGAGGGCATGGGGAAAGAGAATCACTGTAGGTGGAAATATAAACTGGTAAGCCACTGTGGAAGTCTATGTGAAGTTTCTTCAAAGGACTTAGAACAGGACCACCATATGACCCAGCTACATCACTCCTAGGTATATACCCCCAAAGACTAATTCAACACATGACAGAAATACTTGGGCATCTATGTTCATTGCTGCTCTCTTTGAAATAGCTAAGAAATGCCCATAGACAGAACTATAAAGATGTGACACAGACACACGATGGCATTTCCATGAACCACAAAGAAAAATGAAATCATGACAGTTGCAAGGAAATGGATGGGTACGTGGAGCTTGGAATTACTGCACTGAGTGAAGTCACCCAGACTCATGTTTTCTTACATGAAGATCCCAGACGTTTAGTCACTATATAGGTGCGTATGTGTGTATATGTGAATCATGAGAAAGGGGAACTAGCCATAAGAGGAAGCAGCGGTACAGGAGACTCATGGGAAAGTAAGACCAGCAAAAACAAAGAATGTATAAAAATGCTATAATTAAATTATTTTAATGACAATTAATTTAGGATGGAGGAGACTGAGTTCAAATCCTAACACCCACATAAGAGTCTGGTGTGGGTAAGAATGCCTGAAACTCAACCACTGAGGGGTTGGAGATAGGAGAGATTTCAGGGGCTTACTGGTCAACCAGACTAATATATATACAAAAAAAAAATAGCAAGCTTTGGGTTCAGTGGAAGATTCTGCCTCAAGGGTTTATGGCAGTGTGTTACAGAAAGACATTCTGGCATGAAATAAAGTTTATCCCTACACAGAGGTGAGGATACGCCACACATATAAATACACAAAGTCTGTGTATGTGTGTGTCTTTGTCCGTCTGTCTCTGTCCATGTTTCTGTCTCTCTGTCTCTCTCCCTCTCCTTCCCCAACTCCCTTCTCAGTTTTATGTGTGAATGTGTAAGCCAGAAGTCAATATTAAGTGTTTTTCTCAGTCACTCTGTCATTTTTTTATCTTATCTTTTGAGGCCCAGAGCTTGCTGACTGTCTAGACTGGCAAGCCAGAAAGCTCCAGGGCCCCTCTTGCCTCCAACAACTCCCAACCCAGCAGTGACAGGTGTGCAGTGACACTCGACATTTTTACACAAGTGCTAGGAGTTCAAGTTGGCGGTACATGCACAACAACTACAATACTTCTCTGCACACAAAAGAAAGAAAGAAAGAAAGAGAGAAAGAAAGAAAGGAAGGAAGGAAGGAAGGAAGAAAGAAAGAAAGAAAGATTGTTCCTTTAAAGGAGAGAGATGACATCGTGCTAAAGGAAAAAATAGTCAGAGAATGCATGCTGTCAAGAGACGGGGTGATGCGGTTTAAGTGCATGTCCTAAACTCTGAAGGTGAAACCTAGCACTCAAATGTGATAGGATTGGAGGAAAGAGCTTTGGGGAAATGATCAAGTCATGAGGGCTCTTCCCCTGTGAATGGAGTAGTGCTCTTACAAGGATGGGGAGGTGGCCACTAAGCCTGATGACTTGAACTGGATACTCAGGACCCACCTAGTAGAAGGCAAAACCCACAAAACCCACTCCTGCAAGTTGTCCTTTATATGCATATACCGTGCGCGCACACACACACACAAACGCAATAAAACATTTTTAAAGGAAGAGGGAGGCAATGAAGGGAGCTCTTGGCTGTTTCCTGCTCTTTCATCTCTTCGGTCAAGTGAGGACATACCACATGTACCCTCTGGAGGATGCAGCAACAGGACACCACCTTAGAAGCAAGGACGTTCATGAGACACTGGATCTGCTGGCATTTTGATCTTAAATTGCTCAGCCTCCAGAACTATAAGAAATCAATTCCCATTCTTTATGAATATCCAGGCTTTGATGTCTTGTTACAGTGGCACAAACAGAATAAGACATGGAGAATTCATTGTTGTATAGATGCAGAGTTTCCATGTGAAAAGACATAGTTCTGTGACAGCTGCTCAGAAAAGGAATAATCTTAATAAAGCTGAACTACATACTTACAGATATTGGCATTATGTGTGCATGTCATATATATTATAATATATACATATATATGTGTGTATTATATGTATACTATAATTTACAAACTATTGCACAAATTCTACTTTGGTATTAATAATAAAAACTCAGAGGCAAATACTGAGGAAAAGCTAAAAGATCAGAGACAGAGAAACAAGCCACAGCCACTTCTCACCCAGCCTCTCTCTCTTCATGAACCCTCATGAACGCCTCAGTCCTCAGCTGAAAGGGCATGGGGTCCCCAGGGGAAGGGCTGAACCCCTGCCTCTTCTTTCTCTGCCCAGCTCTCGCTTCCTCAACTTTCCTAGTGCTCGGATTAAAGCTGTGTGCTACCACTTACTAGCTCCCTTTAACCTTGAACTCACAGAAATCCAGTCGGAACTCTGCCTCCCGATGGGATCAAAGGTGTGGGTCACTACCTGAGCTTTGTGGCTAAATCCACTTGCTTGACTGTCCTCTAGTTTTCAGGCAAACTTTATTAAATATACTCTGTATCACCACAATTCTTTACCTTGGCTGCGGAGTGGCTCTTTTGTCTTATTTCTGCACTGAGGCAGAGCAAAGAGAAAAGCTAGCCTGTAAAAATCAAGTATATGGAACTCAAAGTCAGTAGCACCTGGAATGTTCTCTCAGAATGGCAAGTGAGTTCTGTAAAACGTGCGTGCTTGTTAGGGCGTCCCTGGAAAAGGCTGTTTTTTCCCCCAGCGGAGACAAAATTATCTCCTAAGGATCAGACTCCATGAACCCAGCTGGAGGTTTGGGAGAATGATAAGGCTAAATTCTTGTCGCAGCTGGTATGGTAATGGGAAAAGGAACCACAGCAAAAAGGATTAGGGAGCTGCCACAGCAGCCCAGGTGAAATGAGAAACCATGCATTTTCTAAACCAAAATCATCTGTCAAAGATTCCTAGGCAGATGCTGAGTGGAAGAAGTCAACTTTGAAACGCTGGCATTTGGGGGCATTGTAGTGGATAGATAAGATCAAATATTTAGGACCTCATATCTCCCTCCCAAATTTGCAACACAGGATTATTAAGAATAAGGGCATGCCCAACAATTCGTTCTTAGAAAATATTCTGATCTGTACTGTACCTTGTCTGTTCCCAGGGCAGAGGAGATGGCAGCTGGGAAATGCTGGGTTTCATGGGCAGATGTTTCCTTCATCACTGGGTGTCAGGTGCTGTCGTTTGTATGCTACTCCCCACAGCAGCAGAACTGGGAGGTGGGAATTGCTAAGAGGTGACCAGGTCAAAAGGACTTCGCCCTCACAAATGAATCAATGGCATTTTTGTGGATATGGGTTAGTTACTGTGAGGGTGGATTTGCTATAAAAGCAAACCTCTCCTCCATTTGCCTTTCAACCTTCATCCTTGGTAGGATGCGGCATAAAAGCCCTTTCTCCGTGCCAGCTACATGCTCTTAGATTTCTCAGCTTTGAGAATCACGAGCCAAATAGATCCTCATCCTTTATAAATGATTCAGGTATTCCGGTGCAGCAGCAGCAGCATCCAACAGGACTGGGACCCCCAGGGAATGCATAGGCCAAAATCAAGTTCCATTTGTAACAGTTGACAGGCCTTGGGGAGCTGGTGACAGTTCATGTTCTCCACCCTGACTGAACCACCCATTGGTTGGATTTCTGCTGCTGTGATAAATACCATGACCAAAAGCAGTTTGGAAAGGAAAGGGTTTACTTCATCTCTAGAGTTTATAGTCCGTCATGAAGGAAAGTCAGGGAGGAACTCCAGGCAAGAAGGAATGCAGAGGCCTTGGAGGAACACCACTTACTTGCTCACCCCTCATGGCTTACTTGGCCTGTTTGCTTATACAACCCAGAACTACACACCCAGGGGCGGCATTGTCCATAGTAGGATGAGCCCGCATCAATCATTAATCAAAAAAAAAAAAAAAAAAAAAGGCAGCACAATTAAGCCATTTACTCAAATTACCTGGACATGTCCACTTCAGGATCAGAAAAATGTATCAGTTACCTAGAGAAGCGCTCTACTGAAATCTCTCCCTGTCTATACTCTCTGTGACACAAAGAATTTGAATATGCAAAGCATATGTCAGTTGCTGGCTTTTTGACCCATATCCTGCCATTATCTCCATCTCACAGCCTAACTGATGATGCAAATGTCCTGCTCTGAGCCATGGCAATGTAGTTAAGCAAAGCAAGGAGTTGTCTTTGCCTTGTACTGAACTAGAAGTCTGATTAGTAACTACGGTTGAGCCAGGTGCTGGCTCTGTTGGGCTCCTGTCTGAGTTATTTTTTCTGTTGTGATAAAGCAGCATGACCAAAGCAACTTATAGAAGAAAAGACTTCTATAAACTCTCAGAGGGAATAATTGTTTATCATAATCATGGTGAGGAAGCTGGAAGCAGGTGGTGGGAGCAGCAAGCTAAAAGTTCACATTTGTTTGTTTTTTGAGACAGGGTTTCTCTGTATAACAGCCCTGGCTGTTCTGGAACTAGCTCTGTAGACCAGACTGGTCTCAAACTCAGAGATCGGCCTGCCGCTGCCTCCCAAGTGCTGGAATTAAAGGTCTGTGCCACCGCCACCACCTGGCAAGAGTTCCCATCTTAAACTGTAAGCAGAACGCAGGAAGAGTGAACTGGGATTGGGAGGCTTCAAGACCTCAAGGCTCACCCCAAGTGACATGCATCCAAGCAAGGCCACCACTCTTATACCTCTCCAAACATTATCCCCAGTTGGGAACCAAGTATTTAAACACCTGAGGGTATGGGGATATCTCACTCAAAGCACAACAGCTTCTAGATAGTTGGGGTGCCACACCGTGCTATGTCATGTAATATCAGACAGGACCTGTCTTTACTCAGTGTCTAGCATTTTGCCATTTCATCAGCCCCAAAGGAATTCCCATCTCTTGGCTTTCTGAGTACAATTCCATTACCGGCTTTCTGAATCATAGCTCCCTTTCCCCGCTGATTTGTGATCTCATTCATTAGAGCACATTCCTAAATGAAAAATGAGGTAGCTTCAGCCTCCATAAAAGTCCCTGTTTAGCCTCAACTCTCATAAGGGCAGGCTCACCCTGCAAGTACGGCCTCTATCACAGAAAATACAGAGCACTATCTTCAGAACTGCAGAGATACCCAGCTAACCCAGGCAACAGGGTGCCTCTGCCTACCTTAGACCTAACCCCAGCAATAGCATGGCTAGGGGTCACATCTCTAGAAAGTTCTCCATCATGTCAATAAACACACACTACTTAGATCCTGTGAGTGATACACTTAAAACAGCTTCTAGACAAACCATGTCACTATGCAACTCCACTGGATGAACCCTTGTACCACAGAAATAATGCAAAAGATATAGACGGTCCCTATTTTGTCCTTTCTTTCCAAACTGTATTGCAGACCACTTGAAATGATTAAGATTCTAAGTGATACTGCTCCTTCAGGATTCCAGGTACCTGGAGGGAGTCTGCCTTTCAGTTTCCTTGAATTCCAAGTCATTGAGCTGTCAATATCCTCTGTGGAAAAGGCAGAGAATTCTAGACACTCTGTTCTCTCAGCAAAGGCGTGGAATCTGAAACATGAAAGGTGTTCTGTATTAGGCACATGCCTATCAACTCTCTCAGGCAATTCGCTGTCTTTAGTGCTCCAAATCGTGGTTTTGTTTGTTTGTTTTGTTTTCTCAAGATTGTGTTCCACTATGTTGCCCTGAAATTCTAGGCTCAAGCAATTCCCCTGCCTCTATCTCCTAAGTAGCTGGGACTACAGGTGTACAACTCCACACCCACTGCCAAGCCTTGACCATATTCTCTGATTTCCCTATACCTTGTCTTGTCAACTACCATAATCCAAAGCCAGGCAGAGGGGATGGCTCAGCTCAGTTTGTTGAGCAAGCATGGGGACCTGGGTTTGGATTCCCAGCACACACATATCAAGCCAGGGTTGCAGCATACATCTATGATCCCAGCACTGATGAAATATAGACAGATTCCAGAGCTTGCTGCCCAGTCAGCCTAACCGAAACAGTGATCTTCAAGTTCCATGAGAAGCCCTGTCTCAGAAAATAAGATGTCAAGTGACTAGGAAAAAATGCCCGGCATTGACTCTGATCTCCATATACAACTACATGCACACACACAAGAATGGTTTGGGATTTTAAGTGGTGGTATGACTTCTAATTCTACTATTTAGCTCAACCAAATGTTATTTCTTGATCCTAGAAAAGTGATAGTGTTATTTTGTCTCTAAGTTTCTAGCACATTAAGTTTTGATGGCCCAGGCACAAAATGGGGGACCCTGCTAGCAGCCATTAGCATCGACTGGTTCAGCATTGAAAGCTGGGGGTACAGACAGCATTGACTAATTTGTCTACTGCCAAGTGGTCCTTGTCAACTGTAACTCAGCAAACACATGCTGCCCCAGGTTTTGAGCGTAAGAGCTAATGAAAAGAATTCCTGTGTGGGCAAGTTTTGGGGGCCTTCCAGCTCAAAGTGTGGTCCAAGGAACAGCAGCTGTGTCACCTGAAAGCTGATGAGAGATACGTGATCCCAGGCTCCTGCCTGGACCTGCTGAGTCAGAATATGACTTTAACAAGATCCCCAGAGGATTCATGTGCGCGTTAAAGCTTGCAGCTGTTGGTATGGTGCAAGGTAATGGGCTAATCTCTCTCTTTTTCTTCCCTTTTCTATGCGGTGCTACATTTGGATCACAGGCCCTCATGCATCACTAATCATGATCTTCATCCCCAGCCCCTGAAATTGAACTCCTGAAACCCCTTACCTGTAACCCAGAAAGTCAGTGGTAGGACATTAGCTTCTGATCCATAAAAAAAAAAGTCTCGGGTGATGCTTAGAGATCAGCCTCTGCTTGTCACCATAATTCAACTCAGGGAATCCTGCCAGACCACTTGTAGTGGATAGATGGGTAACCAAAAGTGGGAGCAGTCTCGGGCCTCCTGGATTGTGAAAGACTATCATTTTCTTAAAGAGTCAGGTGACACTGACACAGTGACTTGGTGGCAATGAACAAGACAGCCTCATTCCTGTGTCCCTAAGGCCAAGGCACCCAGCCTTGCTATGCCTGCCTCCTCTAGGCACTTTCCAGAGCACAAATGATCAGCTCTCTTCCTTTGGTGACAACCTGATAGGGCAAGGTGTGTGTGTGGGGGGGGGGTGAGGTCTGTCCTGGCAGACCCTGAACCCTAAGTACCAAGGCCTTGGGTCTCTAGAACTTTCCACTGTCTAATCTCTTCTCCAGAATAGAAAAGAGGTCAGGGTAGAAATTCCTCTGATGGGGAGAGACACAATGATGAATGACTCTTTAGAGAGTACTACTATACCACAGAATCCACACAAACACAGCCTTGGACATTGGACTGGTGGGGAATCAGAATTCAGTTGGAGAGCCCATGGCCTAGGCAGTCAATAAGCAAAAACCAGAAAGACATGCTTCTTCCATTTAGGTATTCCCTGCCCTCTAGCTGGGCCTGGAAGCCCAGAGCACAACAGAACATCACAAGGCATGGTGTGTCTGAGCCCATGTTACAACAGCAGAAAGACTAGGGTTCTGCATGGGGGCCCCTTGTAAGGGTCTAGAACACACGTGGGATGGCATGCCTCTACCTGACTATTTTATGCTAACCCACCACCCTGCAATGGATGATCTAATAGTCAGTGGCTGAATCAGCATTGCCTGTGGCATGTTGTTTTCTGAGTGGTGAACCTCTTAGAGAAAGTTCCCCAGGAGATGGGAGGCAAGGATAAGCCAGAGAGAGAATCCCGCCAGCTGTCTTTCTCTCTACCCTGGAGAGAGTGGATGAGGAGCCCCCTTTTATGTATTTGGGGATACTCAGGATCCCAGGGTCAGAGCCTTGTGCCTGGTGATTTCAAAGTGTTTCAAGAGTTTCGGGGGAGGGGAGTGAGCTCAGATTCTCACGGTCTTGTTACACATGAAGAGTCTTGATCCTCTTCAGACCTGGAAAATCAGGATTCCTGGAGCTGTGGGCAAGGAACAGCATTTCCACCAACTCTGCTAGGCAAAATGGTGGGTGAAAATATGTATTTCCAGCTTGCCTTTGGTGTCAGGAAAGGCCTCCATATCACACAATTCCCTCTTATTTAATATACAATAACCTGTGTGTTTATTAAAGAAAGATTGGTCAATGTGAATGACTGCAGTGAGCTATGGGATGCTAACTCCAGTTGTCCAGTGTTTGGCCCTGGAGTGATAACTGCCCTGAGCGTGAGAGCCTGTAACCTCCAGAAAGTATTTATTGTTTCTAAGAAACAGCTGAATGAGACAGCAGTCTCTCCAGTCCAGAAGACTCCAAAACTTCAAAACAGAAGATCTGGACTGATGTATGATAAAGAAATGGTAACTGTATACAATGACATATCATGTAGGCATCTAGATTGCGAGCGGACCACTGTACTCTCAGCCCCTCTTGGCTCCTCTCCCGTCCATCTTCAGCCTACCTGCTGTGGGTCTTGGTGCTCAGATCTTTTAGGAAAGCTATGGTTTCTTCTCCTCTGGCATTGAAGGACACTGTGCAGACTGGATATGGGATCTCCAAGACCTTCTGGAGAAGAAGTTCCTGGGACTCTTCAGGCACATCCCCCACCACAAAGTAGTAAATGGCTTCGATCTGCAAGATAAAGGCACCAATGGCAGTCTTATCAGCCTACCATACACCCCAGCATTGCATTAGACTCTCAGAAACACATTTTCTAATGACTGCAAAAAAAAAAAAAAAAAAAAAAAAAAAAAAAAAAAAAAAAAAAAAAAAAAAAAAAAAAAAAAAAAAAAAAAAAAAAAAAAAAAAAAAAAAAAAAAAAAAAAAAAGACAGAAAGAAGTTATGCTCAGTGTCCTGTGATGACATTAAGAGGTGAGGAAACATTCAAGATCTCTTGACAGTCCTTGGGTGCTGCACAAAGAAGAATCTAGTCAGCAGATTTGGAGAACAGCTGCCTCAGGCCCACAGGTATACAGACAGGACAGAGAAGGTAGTTTTCAAGAAACAAAGGAAGTTTTGGCCCAGACAGCCACTGAGGAGCATATTATTATCCATTTCCTCAGGTGGTACCAGAATTCTACAGCCCAAATTCATCCATTGTTGATCTGAGACAGGATGCAGAAGAGAGGGTGTATTCCCACATGGTTCATCCTCTGCTCTAGTCACACTAGAGAAACACATGCCTGGGGAGTTGAGGATCCCACCTAGGTCTGTTCCACACATCCTTGCCAGCATAGAATGCCAAGGGGAAAATCCATGTCAGAAGCAATACACAACACAAGCACACCCACATACCACACTCAAACATACTCCCCCACCATACCATACACACACTGCACACACATCACACACCACAACATATATATATATATATATATAATTAACACACATAGAGCCACCTATCACACATCACACCAGACACAACATGAGTGCTACACACCACCCCTGACATACACACCATACCACACTGACACACACCACACCCCCATATACATTATATCCACACACACCATACAACATACTACACATACATACCATACTCCCATACACATACCACATATATACATCATATCCTATAGACACATATTATACCGTAATTATACACCCACACAAATCATACTACTCATACACCACACACACTACAGTTACCCACACCATACATACTACATACACACATATATCGTCACCACCACACAGATACACAACACAGCACAGCACACAAACACACACTACACATACACCTTTTTATGTTGGTGTACATTACCTATACAAAATCCCGGGTACCTCTGCTCTGTTACCCTCTCTTCTCCCTCTCTGTCCCTTGTCCTCTTCCTGTTGCAGACTGGACATAAAATGTTCCCTAGTGACGCCATTTGTTTTAATACTCAGTCCCCAGCTGGTGACATCATTTTGAAAGTTCTAGAACCCTTAAGAAGTAAAGCCTTGCTGAGGGAAGTGGGTCACTGGAAGCAGACTTTGAGGTTCCATGGTCCAGTTCTGCTTCCTGTCTATTCTGTTTCCTGACTGCTATAAAGCAGGTCATGCCCCTGCCACCATGCTTCCCCCCCATACCCCCGCAGTGATGGATGGCATCCCTTCTTACACTACAAGCCAAAAACCCTTCTTTTGTTGAGCATTCGGTCACAGCAATAAAAAAAAAGTTACACATCTTCCACATCCAGCCACCCCAGTTTGAGCATCTCTGAGAAAAAACATGCAAGGCTTGTCTTCATGAATATGACTTACTTCCTTGACTAAAGTGACATGTCCATCTTAATCCAGGGATTTTGGGAGATGCACACTTCCCCAAACATAAGTGTTCTTGGGACACATAAAGCCCACTGAAGGGACCCATGAGACATGCCTTCGATGGCGCCCACTCCTAGTTCTCTCCTGACATGAGTTCATGAACTCAGACAAGTGATCTACTTTTAGGTCAAAATGAGACAAGGCAACTTACCCTCCATGGATTGATTTTCTACACCAATATAGACTGGAGATCTATACTAATGTGTACATGTATATTTTACAGAAATCTCCAAAAGTACAAATCAAAACAAGCCAGGAATATATACCATCTGAATCTGTCCCTCAAAATTACCTTAACTGATCACTTCCACACAGAGCTGGCTTTACAAATGCACAGTGTGGATAAGCAACAGGTTTCATGGGGCCCATAACTTATTTATGACTTACTCTCAACCCCTTACGAGCTGAAGCTAGCCAATAAATAAATGTTTCCTCCTTAATTTGAAATCTTTTAGGGAGAAGATAGACTCAGGGTTGGTGACCCAGGTGGTTAGGAGCCTATGTCTGCAGCATACTTGGTGTCCAAGGGGACAAGCAGAATATGGGTAGCCAAGGACCCAGGCTGGGAATTAGATGGCCAGTGTGTGAACCCAGAACAGACTACTACCTCCTCTAGCAGGCACAGATAAGCCCCACCCCCTCCCATACTTCTTCTTCTCCAGTCTGTCAACACTAGCGCCCAGATTTTTAAAAGAACTGCTAGGAAGTGAAGCCTGATGAACCCTATACATCTTCTCCCTCCAGCCACCCAGCAGGCAGGAAAAAAAAATCAAATAAACATCATTTCATTGAGTATTAAGTTGACTGAATTTTTTTTTTCCAGCAAATGCATCCCAGGCCATTCCTCTTCCTGGTGTGTCACGGGCTTTGTGCCAGGTATACAAACAAACAAAGTACTGTCACTCACAAGCATTTTCCGGTTGCCTCTGTGCCCAAATTTAATGTAGGAATATCCTCTCATAGACATCTGAAATGACATGTGGCCCAAGACTGGGAGCAGCAAAGAACCTTCTAGAATCTGTGAGAGCAAAGAGGAGATAAGGACCTAGAGACAGGGAGGGTTGTACCAGTAGTCTCTAGCAGGATGCTTCACTGCTGCTGGCAATGGCCCAGGAATTGGAAACTCAAGTGTAGAGTGTTTCTCCTTTGAGTTATCATTGAGCTGAAAACTGCCTTTTCCACACTGAGGTGTTCACCCTCTTTAGAGTGAGCCAAAAGCTCCTGCCATTTATTCCACATAATAGAATGCTAAGGTCTGGGGAGATGTTCAGCCCAGAAAGTGCTCGCAGCTCAATAATGAGGACCTGAATTCAATCCCCAGCACTCTTGTAAAAGCCAGGCTTGGTGGTGAATACCTCTAACCACAGTGCTTGGAATACAAAAATGAGGGACCCATGGGGCTCACTGGGCAGATATTCTAGTCAATCACAGAGCTCCAAGTCCAATCAGAGACCCTATCTCAGAAAGTGAGGTGGAGAACAGTTCATGAAGATATCTGACACCTGAAGATGCTTGACCCTCATAGAAATGCATGCACACATGTACATGCATACACACACACACACACACACAATTATAATGTCACCTTTATGCCCTTTATCAGTCCGGACCATTACATGGCAACCTGCATTCTGCCCAAAGAGAACTTGGCACCTTCCTATTATCCACTTTGGAAGGAAGAAAAGAAACAGGCAACAGCTGCTTCTACCCTGCTACCTCCTCTGCCACCTGTCCAAGCTGGCTCTCATCCCAAAGCCTCAGGTATAAAATCTTCCCTCCTCAAGGAGCAAAGTGGAGAGCATCCTGAAGCACAGCAAGGAAGCTGGCAAAGACTCTTTCTTTATACAACGGAATGCTGCAGCATTTTAAACCATCTCCACACCCGGGGATCTAACTCCTGCTTCTCCACATCTCTGACAGCCTTGTCCTTCTTTGGACCATTCTGATTTTCTGATTCCCTTCATTGTGATGACTCCTCCTTATGGTCAGTGTTGGAATCAGTTCTAGTTGGCTTCTTGGATCCCTCTACTAACACCCTAGACCATCACTAACTAATCTGCCCATCCAGGTTATAAGGTCTACATCCCACCCACTGCCCCAATTAGAGTCCTATAAGGCTTAGCACATTCACCTGCCTGGCCCAGCACCATCCATGTCTCTTCAATTGAAAACAAGCAAACAAATAAAACTCAACTCTATGCCATGTGTTCAGAACCCCTTAGACCTACACCTGCCCCCAAACCCAGCCATATTGACATATTTCCTTTTCTTTCCTTTGCTGTCCAATAAACATTTCAAGAGGGACACAAAGGGAAAATTTTACACCTGTCCAAACTGCTCTAAGGAAACAAATGAGGTGTCAGTTTTACAGACAAATGAGCTGTCAATCAGCAGAGCGCTCCCCTTGTGAAAGTGGGAGCTTCTGTCTTTAATTCACTCAGTCTCCTTGTTAATATAATTTAAAAACACCAAATCTAAATGTGTGCCTACCAGGCACAGGAAAGAAAGACTGAGATAAACAAGAACAGAAAGCTAGGCACCCTGCAGAGCAGGTGATCTTCTGAAAGCATGAATGAAATTTCTCAGATAGCTTCCATGGGCAACCAAGGACCAGGACTCTGCTGAACAGCCCTTTCTTTCTCAAAGACTTTTCATGATCTGTGTCTGCAGGTTTCTGGGGCCTGCTGGTACTGTGGAAACCCTTGCTGCCCAGTACAGCTGGGTTCTGAGGACCCTAATCCTCACTACCAAGCATTTCTTCAATAGTTTACAGGTTGCCTTTCCCATGAGCCAGGTCTTTTTGTACAAGATACAGTGATGACTCTGACTTCAATTGTGCCCTGCGATTGTTAGTATTGAAGACATGGTTTAAACAGACCCCTGACACTCCACCTGGGCTCCTCTTAGACCCCAAGACCCATGCTAGTCCCCCCTGATGTTTATTCTCCTAGGTTACTAAACCCAGTACTTAAAGAGGCTGAATCTCCTCCACAGATGGGCTTCAAATAGTACAGGCTTTCATGTTAATCTTTGGAAATTGATGTCTATGAGTTTCAGGGCCCATGGATGAAGACAACAACCCAAAGCAGGTTGTCAACAGTAGGAAAAGTCTGGGGGAGGGTGTGGAGTGTAGTCACTATTCCAAAAGTATCTTGACATTTAAGTCTTTTCTATTCCTAGCAGACTATATGGATGAACTGAAACTCTATAGGATAGTCACGAAGGGCATGAAGCAGAGATTTGGGAAACCAATCTACCCCACCACATACATGCATACTGTTTTTCACTCTTACAAGACACAGAGCATGGCATTTTCTAAGAATACACAAGACAGCTGTGTTTACTAGAATTTCCCTTGAGATCCCCCACAGGTAGAGGCTGTTGGCGAGGAACTTCTGTGGTTTGTATACCATTTGAACTTGCTCTAGGCCAAAGGTTGAATGTGGTGGTCAGTACCTGTGGGCACCTCTCTTGGTTCTTCTTCTATAGGATGCCCCTGGCATTAACTGGGTTGTTCATATTTTCTAAAGTAGAAATGAGCTCATGGGAGATAAGGGAGGAAAGCAAGGTCATCAGGAGATTGAAGTCACATCAGATGGCCAGAGTCAGTGGTGATCAATACAGCCAAGTCCACAAAGAAAGAACACACTCATGTACATGCAAACACACACACACACACACACACACAGTCTGGGAAACATTCCATTTTGAATGCTTATTAAGATCCAGACACTTGGAATTTTGCAGATGTCAAAACAGACTTGCAGGGCCAAAGAACAAAGTGATTTGTATTTGGGTCTTTAATGGAAAAAACATGTGTTCAGCTGGCTTTATGAGGGAAAAAAAAATGTGTTCTCAATTTCAAATCATCACCTTAGTATCAATAAACACGGGCCAATGGCCAATGGAGGTGTGCCAGCATCTATTTATTTAATTTATTTATTTTGTAAGGAAAGACTCCTGGATGCAGCTACATAAGGATTAAAGCCTACAGAGATTCCTGTCTTCCAGAATAGAGAAAGCAAGTGTTCAGCATCTACATCTTAGAGGCAAGCAAACCACCACCTCCCACTCTGGAAGAGTTGAAGGTGGCTAAGGAATCCCTTCCACCCAGAGAAATCCCTTGCCCTTGTATCACTCTCTTAAAGAGTCCCATCACCAGAGTCACTCAAAGAATCATGCCTCATGGCTGAAGGAGACATGAGGCACTGCCTCTTACTTGTTTGTCTCAGTGTTCCATTATCAAAGGTTCCAATCAAAGGTCATCTGTCAGCCCATCAGAATGTATGATAGGTGCTGCTTTGGCTATTTCTGTTGCTGTGATAAAAACTATCTTGACCATGATCAACTTTGGTGAGAAAGTCATTTATTTGAGCTCACAGCTCTGGGTTATAGTCCATCACTGCAAGGAAGTCCCAGTGACATATCTTGAAGTATCTGGTCACATGACATCCAGAGTAAGAGCAGAGACAAATCGATGTGTGCATCCTTGCCTACTGTGCTGAGCTTGATGCCTGTACTCTTACATAGTTCAGGCCTCCCTGCCAAGGCACTGGTGCTGCCCATAGTGCGCTGGGTCTTCCCATATCAACTAAGACAATCCCACACAGACATCCCCACAAGCCCAACCCAGTGTAGACAACTGAGACTCTTCTCTGGTGGATCTGTGATGTGTCAAGTTGACAATTACCGCAAACCATCATCTGAGACTCATCAGCTTAGATACACATAATAGATCCATCTATGAAGAGAAGGAACTGGGAAAGATTCAGAACATGGGTGCTGGGGAAATCCTATTTCCTTGTTCTCAGTATTCTTGGATTTAGTCTCCCAACCTCTCTCTATTTCATGTAAGACAGGGATTCATTTCTCTAATTATCAGGAGGACAAGAATAGAACCGCTATGTTAGAAGTGCCTGGCCTGGCCACACTCCTGTGTGTTTTCTTAGAGATGCATGGCCTGGCCACACTCCTGTGTGTTTTCTTAGAGATACATGGCCTGACCACACTCCTGTGTGTTTTCTTAGCGATGCATGGCCTGGCCACACTCCTGTGTGTTTTCTTAGCGATGCATGACCTGGCCACACTCCTGGGTGTTTTCTTAGAGATGCCTGGCCTGGCCACACTCCTGTGTGTTTTCTTAGAGATGCATGGCCTGGCCACTCTCCTGGATGTTTTCTTAGAGATGCCTGGCCTGGCCACACTCCTGTGTGTTTTCTTAGAGATGCATGGCCTGGCCACACCCCTGTGTGTTTTCTTAGAGATGCATGGCCTGGCCACACTCCTCTGTGTTTTCTTAGAGATGCATGGCCTGGTCACACCCCTGTGTGTTTTCTTAGAGATGCATGGCCTGGCCACACTCCTCTGTGTTTTCTTAGAGATGCATGGCCTAACCACACTCCTGTGTGTTTTCTTAGAGATGCATGGCCTGGCCACACTCCTTTGTGTTTCCTTCAAACTGGCTACTTAAAATTTTGTCCTGAGGCCTTAATAACCCCACTGAGAGCTTGGATAGACCTATTGGACAAGTATGTGGGCCCCATTTTGGTTCCTTTTGATCCCTATCAGAAACCTGAACCTGCTTCTAGAATGGTTGTAGGTCTATGGGTGAATGAGATTATGCTTTTGAGATAATGCTGGTTAGTTTTTTTGTTAACTTGTCACTATCTGGAATTAGCTGGAAAGAACTGTTCAATAAAAGATTGTCTAGATCTAGTTGGCCTGTGGGCATATCTGTGGGAAGTTGTTTTGATTGCATTAATTGACATAGGAAGATTCAGCTAAAAGTGAGTTGCAACATCATTCCCAAGGTTTTTGACTATATAAAAGAGAAGATGAGCTGAGAGTCACTGTTCTCTCTCTCTCTCTCTCTCTCTCTCTCTCTCTCTCTCTCTCTCTCTCTCTCTCTTTCTCTCTCTCCTCTTGACTGTGGGTACAATGTGACCAGCTCCCTAAAGCTCCTATAGGTGTGACATCCCCCAGTGACAACTGTACCCTGGAACCATGAGCAGGAATTGGATGGAGTATATTACCATAGTAACTGGACAGAAAACTGAGGCAGGAACCCTTGGTGACAGTATGGTCTCCACGAGGAGCAGCTAGGAGGAGACCCTGGTCAGCAATGTGAAGCCACCGAGTGTATACAGTTAAGCTTGAAGCCACATTGGTGACCTGGGCCAGCCATGGATACACACTTACAGTTTTGTCTTTCCCAGCTTCCAGAAGAGCATCCACACAGCTAACCTCTCCCACAGCCATTGGCTCAAAAGCCATTTTCTCCACCCAGCTGATGGCAGCCGCTATGGAGTGTTCAGTCACAGAGGTAGCACACTCTTGCCATTTCACTGGCTCTTCAGAAACCCTGAAAGGAATCATAGGTAGCAGTCACTAGACCATGACTAGCACTAACACAGAAGCGGCAGCCATTGGTGTCAACCAAAAGTTACCTCAGTAAGAAAGAAACCCAACCTACCAGTCCCCTGAAAGTTACTGTGAAAATGCATGAGCCACTTCAGACACATCTGTCTTTTTCAGGAAAATGTGCTAAGTATAATGCTATGACCTCCACAGGCACAGTGACCAGGAAACACAACTGGAGTGACATGGGAACAAACAGAAAGTTACAAGTGTTAACTAGAGCTTTAGAATATCAAGAGAGGGGCTGAGGAGATAGCTGGTTAGTTAGATGCCTGCTGTGCACACATGAAGACCCAAGTCTGCTTCTTTAGCACTCACATAAAAAGGCAGTACATCATCATATACTGCAACCCCAAAAATGGGGAGGCAGAGACAGGAGGGTCCCTGGGGCCTGCTGGCCATCCAGTCTAGCAATCAGTGAGTTCCAGATTCCATGGAAGACTGTCTCAAGGGGGATAGAGGGGGATAAAGTGAAGAATTGTTGTGGGATATTAGTTGAAGACAAGTTACATTTGTTTATGCTATGGAATATTTGTTTAATGATGAAAAGATATGTTGCATTCTTTTATGTTGAATTTGCTTAACTCTGTAAAGCTGTGTTATTTTGCCTGCATAGAACATCTGATTGGTCTAAGAAAGAGCTGAATGGTCAATAGCTATGCAGGAGAGGGATAGTCAGGACTGCCAGACAGAATAAACAGAAGGAGAAAGAGAGAAGAGAGGATTGAGAAAAGGAGGGGAGGAAGATGCAAGGGGCCAGCCACCCAGCAACACACCCAGACACAGAATAAAGAGGAAAGAAAAGACATACAGAAACAGAGAAAGGCTAAAGCCCAGAGGCAAAAGGTAAATGGGATAATTTAAGAAAAACTGGCTAGAAATAAGCCAAGCTAAGGCTGGACATTTACAGGAAAGAATAAGCATCTGTGTGTTTATTTGGAAACTGGGTGGTGGGCCCCCAAAAGAGCAAAGAAGAAAAAAAGGAGTGATTGAAAAAGACACCCCGGGGCTGGAGAGATGGTTCAGCGGTTAAGAGCACCG
The DNA here is from genome assembly GCA_004025045.1 of Sigmodon hispidus. Taxonomy (NCBI): domain Eukaryota; kingdom Metazoa; phylum Chordata; class Mammalia; order Rodentia; family Cricetidae; genus Sigmodon; species Sigmodon hispidus. The sequence continues at coordinate 127,398 of PVIH01004291.1, forward strand.
TCTGCTCTTCCAGAGGACCCAGGTTCGATTCCCAGCATCCACATGGCAGCTAACAACTGTCTGGAGGTCCAGTTCCAGGCAAACACCAAGGCAAATAAATAGATAAAATAAATAAAGTTTAAAAAAAGAAAAGAAAAGAAAAAGACACCCCTAGCCTCCAAATATCTGCATACACATGCATACACATAGGATCATGTACACAACTTCACACAAACACTAGAAAAAAATATTTTCATAAACAAGCAGGACATATGAAACTATCTTCTATCAATAGCAAGTTCTTAACAACTTACAGTATTACAGTTTACAAATTGGTAGCAACTTATTATTTTAAAATTTATCCCCAGGGACGGTGTTCTCATTGTCCTGGCAGAGTCCCACCAGGTATCCTTTCTGGATTAAAATAGTATGCTTTTTAGTTCATCAGAACATCTATTTTAAAATCCTGAGAACATCTGTTTAAACCATGTATTAGGGTTTAGATGACTGAGGGAGCACCCTTACCTCGAAAAGAGAAACCATTTGAATTTATCTGTGTTTATGATGTCAGGTAAATTAGCTTGGCTGTTGCTAATGCCCCCCTACCACAGGGAGTCCAGCCTCAGATCTGTGTCCTTTTGATGGGGTTTCTCTGGGCTGACAGGTCAGACCGAATGAGACATACGCTATGGTAAACAGTCTGAGAAAGTAATGGCTTCCTGCCCATCAAAACTCAGTAACATACCTGTGTCAAAAGTCAATATTTGGGCCAGAGCACCACCCACAAAGGTGTCCTCCATTTGGATAAAAGTGCATTATTCAATGGAGAAAAACCAGATTGGACACATTTCCCTCCACCCACTTAAACAGATGTTTCTTGTCAAGGAGGTGCAACCACTGCCACGGCCTGGAAGATAGCAGAGGCCCACATTCCTGTGGCTCCAAGAATCCATAAATAATCAATCATGAGAACTCTAAAATAAATGAAATTCTAGAAAGGCAACCACCTGTTGCTCTGATTAAAGGGTTTTAGACTCATAAGAGAGGTCAACATGTGTCACAAATTCAGTCTGGAGAAGACAGCAAAAGTTGTGACCTTTAATTGTGTTATCCAGTCTGAAATGAGACTCATACCTTCAATACATGCACACATATAAACATATATAATATGAATATGTAATTGATATTGATACTTTGACCTGCCAATGGATTAAAAAAACAAACAAACAAAAAAAAGGCAAGTTTCTAAGTCTCTCTTAACATGAAACCTAACATGCCCTGAGAAAAACAGATAAAAGTTCCAGATTTATTATTCATCATGATGTTTCTGCTGAAATTGTATATTCTACAGAATTACGATAATTCTCCTTCCTTACCATCAGGCTGTGTTAGCTTGGCTACTTAACTCAGAATATGTGCACAAGTCGGTATGAAGTTTCACTGAGACAAATGTCTCTACTAGGAACTCACCATATGATATTGAACTTGGTGATGAGGGCCACCTGCTCCTGGAGGACCATTGTCAGAGCATCCTGACACAGATCAAGCTCCTCTATGAGAATGTCACTGAAATCCAGCACTATGGTGACACTCTGTTCCAAGATGACACCAAAAATCTGCCGGCTCCTGCTGGTAAGCCAGTCCATCCTCTGCTTGTAACTTTCCACAGCTTGTGTTAAACAATCTATGAACTGGTAGATCAGCTCTGACTTCGCTGTCAGCTGAAGGAAAATAAGAATGGAAAAAAAATAAAATAAAAGATGAGACAGTAGCAACTAGCAGTTAGAACTACAGTCACTGCAAAGCAGTTAGAACCCTGCAGCTAGGATTCTGTAGGCGGCCTTCAAACAGCACAGGACCTGGGAAGAAGATTCCAGCCTCTCGGAAAGATAATGTGATCTCTTCAAACTATGGTGCTAAAAAAAAGAATGCTTCCAGGTTTTATCTTATTTTATAATATATACAGAATACCAGAAAACAGCCCAAGGCACCATTAAAATTGAGTAGAAGAAAAAAAAAATCATCCAAAATATATTAAAGTCTCATTAAAAAGTTTTTCTGTGTAGGACACTGCAAAATATTTCTGCAAACATCACCAGTTCCTGTAAGAACAGCAGCTCAGTTACTCAATCTAATGCCTGTAACTTCTGTCAGTCTGCTCTCTGCCTCCTACACCAACTATGCCTGGGTCACCCAGTTACTCAAAGCCGCCACTGATAACTTTGGGATGTCCCCCAAAGTGACGGAGACTTGCAGGCAACTGCTTGTATGTAATACATCCTTCAAGTGGACCAGACAAGGAGACCTGGCACAATCCAAAAGGCCTTTTAGAGAGGAAAGAGGTAGGCAACAGAAAAGGAGAATAAAAGCGTTGTGACCTGTGCTAAGAAAAACCAAACTTTAAAAGACCTGGTTAAGTCCCTTCCGTACCCCACCTGCTTCTCTCTCTACATCTCTTTTGAGCTCGCTCCTCAAGGATTAGCAAGCATGCTTGACTCTGCACATGCTCAGCAAGTCCTCTTTTATTGAGCCACGCCCCCCGGCCTCCAGATACATACACCTCCCTGCCTGTTGTAAGACCTCATTAAGAGACCATGTTGCACAGCTATTTCTTCCACTGTTGAGGAGGGAGGGGATTTGATCAGTGAACTGCAGGGATGCAGCTTTGCTCATCACCCTGCTTGGTATAGTGGGCTTTTTTTTTTTTTTGCCCATGATGCAGTTGCCACTGAGTCTCTCATGGCCTCCTGAGCAACCCTTATAAACTCCCTGGTTCATGAGCTAGTCTTGGATGGAACTCTTTCTTTGTTCTGTCATAGGTACCCTGTCTGGGGTTAAACATGTTTGTTCACAACCCCTAAAAAAAAAAGTCACAGTACAGAAAAATCTCAGGACATGTGGCAGTGAATTTATCTGGACATTCATCTGTTCTACTGCTCTGCAATGATTTTAATGTGGACCAGTTAAAAACAGATCTAGTGCACCAAGCTCAGAAGAGCAATTTTAAAATATTGAATATAGTCAGCCCTGCCAATCTACAGGGTCAATATTCTCAGATTCAATTAACCTAGGATGGAAAGTATTTTTAAAATCAACTGCATGGCTTGAAATGCACTATGAATAGGCTTTTTAAACTGTTATTATCTCCTAAACAATATGATTTAAGATGTATTAACATAGCATTTATATTGTGTTGGGTATTATGTCATCTGGAGATAAGATATAAAGGAGAATTGCATAAGTTTTAGGCAAATACCATGTTCCGCCATAACCGAATTGAGCATGCCGGAGTTGGGTATCTGCTGAAGATTGTAATGGATATTAGTTGTTCAATTGACTACATCTGGAATCAGCTGAAACCCAAGCAGCTTGGCACTCCCCGAGGGATTTTCTTGATTGGACCGTTTAAGATGGGAAGATCCTTCCTAAATCTGGGCCACACCTTCTGGTGGCAGCCCACAGGAGAGGACAAGGAAGAGAGATGCTTTCTCTTTTTCAGCTTGTCCGGTCACTCTCACCAGCAAGTTCATCTATGCCTATGTTGCTGAGGCAATCCTCTGCTGGTGTCAGGACCCTCTTCTTCACGATTCTAATGTAGACTCCTAGGAATCCTCTGGGACTCCAGCACCCGACAGGGGCAGCTGAGACATCCAGTCTCATGCATTGAACAACTACAGATTCTTAGCCTTCAATCTGGAGGTAGTCATTGTTAGACAAGCTGGATCCCAGTCTGTGAATTACTGAAATAAGTCCTCTTTTAATTGATACATTCTTTCAACTAATTCTATTTATGTAGACAACCATGACTAACCCAGGGGTCCTGGAAGGGCCCTCTGTGGATACCAGGAGATGACTGTATTAGGAAACAACAGTCCTGGTGGTGCATGGATGTACATTGACATACGTGAACATCTATTTCTGGACAGGATGAAGCATGTGTCTCCAACAAGACCATGAACTCCACTTGTGGGTCTCAGTGTAACATGTGTGAACTCTCAGAGTGTAGGAATCCACCTGCCAACACTGCTCTTAGTCTGCATTGGGTAATTTCAGAGAATACTGACATAACATTTTTTTCTTTACCCTCTTCAAAGACAAAGTGCTGGTATGGAATCAAGAGCTGATTGATTATCACGTGTCTGGTCAAGGGCTTCCAGCTCTCATCTCTCAGGTCACAGGCTTCCTTCCCCTGCTGCTAAACCAAGACATCATGATTCTACCATCACCCAGAAAACCTAAAGCTGGAAGCTCCATAACTCCTGGGATCTTTTTGTTTGGTTGGTTGGTTTTGGGTTTTGCTTTTCAAGGCAGAGTATCCAGACTATCGTGGTACTTGCTCTGGCCTTGAACTCAGAGATCCACCTGCCTCTGCCTCCAGAGTGCTAGGAATAAAGACATGTGCCACCACTGCCTGGCTAGGTTTCTCCCCAGCCCCCATCTTGGGATCTTAATGTGACTACAGTCTCTTTCCATGAGACCTGACCACTGAGGAAACTCTTACGTTGTACAGCCTTCCGTCTTCTGCTGTGTAGAACTGTGGAAACAGACCATCAGCGTACCGAGAAGTCACAAGTCTCCTCAAAGAAGCCACATAATCTGTATTTTTATAAAGACAAGACAATATATCAGCAAAACTTCTCATGTTAATTTTCAAACTTTTTTTCAATAATTTTTAATTTTGTATTCCGTCCCAAGTCGTAATGTATTTATAAAAACTATGACAAATATAAGTGCTGATAACATGCACATGAAATCATGAATGAGCAGGGAGGAAGAATAGACTCCATTTTCTGGTTCTATTTTTGTGGGCTATCACCAGAGAAGACTGCTCAAACATGGGTTTAAGCCAACAGAAAGTCTTTATTAGCCAGTCCGCGACTACACCGGGTGCTCGGGAATCTCAGTGTAGCACCATGCTTTTCTCGGGATGAGTTTTTAAACACAAAACCCATGTTCTGGGTGCTCGGGAATCTCAGTGTAGCACCATGCTTTTCTCGGGATGAGTTTTTAAACACAAAACCCATGTTCTGGGCTGACATACTTCAGCTAACAAGAACAGTTAGCCAGAACAGATCTACAGAAGCCACAACACAAGGTTAGTACACTTAGAGACTTTCCCAGAACTGTGGATTTTGATGGATTAGGTTCTTGTTTTCATTTTTGGCAGTTGGTGCTGTCTACATTCTGAGTTTTATAGCCTGAATGGTACTTCCATCATGGAGTCAGTTGTGCTAAGATCTGGGATCTTACCAATGTCTGGGGCTCTGTTATACTTTTATCTAGAACAATGAAGGGAAAGCTCAAAATCACAAAATGAATATTGTGCTTAATACCTAAAATTTTATGGAAGGTTTGGACTTAATTTACAAAACATGGGGAAAAAAATTACCAGGTCTGGTAACTCATTCTTTTAATCCTGACACTTAGGAGGCAGAAATAGAAAAATGAAAATTCAAAACCAGCTTGGGTTAAAGACATATTAGACTGTCTTAATAGTGGCATATGCTTGCACACATGTAAACACACAGGAGCATGTGCAATATATATGCAAACTACACTACACAACACACAAATAAAAATCCCAAAATGAAAGGTTATTGCTTCAAATGGCCAAAAATAATGAGCAAATGTAAAACTTGGTGCTATCTACTGCTCTAGTTTTCATTTATGACTCAGTGATATGAAGCAAACAAGTACTTGATCCAGGAGAGCCAAACGTCAGAACCACAAGATTTGGCAGAGGCTTGAGAGAGGTAGGTCTGTGGAAGGCTCAGTAGCTGGGTAAAATGCACACTGAGTTCTTAGTCAAAAGACGACTGGATTATTTGCTCAGCTGTGCAAACATCTAGGCACATGTTCTACCTAGTACCCTCTAGTGTGTCAGAGGCAGTGCATAATGGATTGGAATACTGTGTTGCCTAAAATGCATGCCTAATCCTCCATGGAATTGTCAGTAGACTGCAGAGCCTCTCAGGATGAACTATGATGGTTGGGAAAAAATAGGGTAAGGCTTCTCAGGGACATCCTTATAACAGTGATGACTTCACTAAAGTTTTGTTGACAATCAATCCCAGAGATAGTGTTCTTGACTCTAACATTATCTTTGCCCTGACTCTAGGGAATCCCCTGTCTCTGTCTCCTTGCCACAAGGGTTGCAGGCATGTGCCACCACACTGGCTTTTTCTGTAGGTACTTGGGATCCAAACTTAGGGATCCCAGCTCGGAAGAAGCAGGGAATAAGCCTCTTTAGAGAGTACAAAAGAAGGTGTCTTGGTTAGTTTTTTGTCAGTTTGACACAAGCTAGAGTCATCTGAGAGAAGAAACTTCACTTGAGAAAATGTGCCCATCATATTGGCCTGTAGGCAAGCCTATGGGGTATTTTACTTAACTGATTTAATATGAAAGGGCCCAGCCCATTGTGGGAAGTGCCATCCCTGGGCAGTTGGTTCTAGAGTCTATGAGAAAGCAAGCTGAGTAAGCTTTGAGAACTGGCCAGTAAGTAGTACTTCTCCGGTTCCTGCCTCCAAGTTCCTGTCCATCTTGAGTGCCTGTCTTGACTTCTATATTAGTTAATTTTTTATTACTGTGATAAAACATCATGACCAAGGCAACTTACAGAAGAAAAAGTTTATTTGAGCTTGGGGCTTTAGAGAGCCAGAGTCTATAGTGGCAGGGAATTGTGGAATGACAGACACAGTGTCAGGAACAGGCAAGAGCTCATCTCTCAAACTAAAAGCAAGAAGTAGCCTGAAGTGGCAAGAAGCATTGAAACTTCAGTAATGTCTTTCCTCCAACAAAGACACATCTCCTACACCTCCTCAAACAGCATCACCAACTTGGGACCAAGTATTCATTTGTCAGATCTTATGGGGCACATTCTCATTCAAACCACAACAGCTTCTTCTATGGGAATTTGTACCTGGGTTTTACAAGATGAAATAAACTCTTTCCTTGTAGTGAGTTATGCTATGTTATAAATATTTGTCCCTTCTACTGGTTTAATAAAAAGCTGATTGGCCAGAGGCAGACAGGAAGTACAGGTGAGGCTACTAGACTAAGAAAACTTTGGGAACATCTCAGAGCAGAGCAGATATGCCTCAGAGATGCCATAAGACACAGAGGAAAGAAGTTGAAATGCTGCTGAGAAAAAGTATCGAACCACATGGCTGAACAAGATAAGAATCATAGATTAGTTTAAGAGTAAAGAGTGAGTTATATGCCTGGGCCCTAGATCAATCAGCAAAAAATTAATGTAAAAGTCTGTGTGTTTCTGTGGGACTGTGCATCCAAACTTTGAGGCTAGGCCTGAAAGTCCAGGCCAGAAACCTCATACAATGTTTCTTCCCAAGTTGCTTTTGGTCATGGTGTTTATCACAGCAATAGAAAGCAAACTAAGATATGTCATGGGGGAGGAGAGGGCCTGGAGAACTGATTTGGGATTAAGAGCATGTACTGCTTTTCCTGAGAACCTTGATTCAGTTCCCAGCACCTGTGTCAGGTGACTCACAACCACCTATCACTCCAGTTCTGGGAGACCTGTCACCTCTGGCCTCCTAGGCCATTTCTTGCATGTACACATACCCAGATACACATATACCTCTAATTAAAAATAATTTTTGAAGACAACTTTTGGAGAGAAAAAGAAAGGAAACTACCAAGATGCCTCAGGAAATAGAAGGCTCTTGCCACTAAGCTTCATGGCCTTTGCTCAATCCCCAGGACCTACATGATTGAAAGAGAAAGATGACCTCTACCCTCCACTCATGTGCCATGGCACACACACACACACACATAAATAAATAAATATTTTAAAAAATAAATAAAAAGTAAAAAGGGCAGAAAGGTCAAGAATGAATTTTACAGACTCCTTAGCCAGGTTAATCCCAAATCATAAGTGTTATAATATGTAAAGCCTTAAATCCAACTCTCTCTTCAGTAAAGAAAAGCTATTTGCATTCCATCAATGACACCCTCCCCCAAACAAACCTACAGACTCTGAAAATCTCTAGTTTTGAGATCTCAGCTTCTTACCTCAAATTGATTCAAGGACTTCAAGTTGGCAACCTCAGTCTTTCTTTACAGGAAGCACCCACCTTATATCAACCCTTAAGAGGAGTTTTTTGTGGAAGCAGGAAAGTGCTAAGTCTATAGAAGGCTACGTTAGGTGATAGAGATGCATTGTGAGTTCTGCATCCAACAACAACAGTGTGGATCTTATTGGCTAACCCACACAAAATTATAACATGGAACCAAATGCACAGACCTCTGTCTAAGGTGTTAAAAAAGCAATCAGAAACGTACAAAGACTCCTCCATCCTCAAAAGGAATGCACTGGTTGATGAGACTGTGTTTAGTGGGAGAGAATTTGGAGTTTGGGTTGTATCAAGTTCACATCAAATTAAAATAAAGACCAGTTTTCCATCTATCGACTGATAATCAAATAAACTAGGGCATGCCTATACAACGTTATGGTTAATGGTTCGTTATGGTTCCTTGAAGACCTTAAGTGTGACATTACTTATTTGAGCTGTCCCTGCCCCCCCCCCGCTCCTCTCCCCCCCCCGCCCCTGCTCCTCTTCCCCCGCCCCCTGTTTCCGTTCCCTCTCTTCTCTTTCTCCTCCTCCTCTTTCTTCATTTGTGCGCTTGACCTGCACATGTGTCTGCGCACTACGTGTATGCCTGGTGCCCAAACTGGCAAGAAGAGGGACTTGGATCCCCTGGGCTGGAGTTACAGTTGGTGTGTGGGTTGGGAATCAATCTCTGGTCCTCTGCAATAGCTACAAGTACTCTTAGCTGGTGAGCCATCTCACCAGCTCCTCTCTGCTTTTAATTCAGCTATGAACTTCCCTTTTAGAGGCTCCCTTCGCTGAGTCCTACAGGTTCTTCTGGGAGGCTGTGCTGCTGTCTCCATTTCGTGCTAGGGAGCTTTTAAGAGTCCTTCCTTGACTTCAATGACTAACTAATTGTTCAAAATTATGTTGTTCTAATGTTGTATGCTTATGTAATTTCTGTAGTTCTCTTGCTGTTAATTTCTTGTTTCATGCCATTATGTTTTAATAAGATACAAAATATTTTGCACACATACACACACACACACAAAAAAAAAAAAAAAAAAAAAAACCAGGCAGGCAAGATAGCTCACCCAATAAAGATGCTTGCTGCCAAGCCTAACTAACTATCTGAGTTTGATCCCTGGGACCCATAAGGTGGAAGAAGAAGACCATGTTGTCCTCCAGCCTCCCCACTCATACTGGGGCAATTGTGCACTTGTACACATGTGTGTGCACACACACACAAATGCATGCACAAAGAGAGTGCGAGAGAGAATTGGCTTTTAAAAACTATGAACACCTAAAGAGCAAATAATCCAATTAATAAATGACCAAATATGCTAAATAGACTATAATTCAAATGAGGTGCAATTAGCCAATAACTATGTGGGGAAAAATGTTTAACCTCTTTAGCCCCCACAGAAATGCAAATAAAAACTAAACAGAAATTTCATGTCACCTCAGTTCAAATGGCTATCATCAAGAAAACACCAACCAATGCTGGCAATCATGTGGGGAAGCAGGGTTCTGTATGCTGCTGGTGGGGATATAAGTCAGTCCAGTCATAGGAAAATAAGGATGGAGGTTCTTCAAAACATTAAGAATAGAAATACTATATAATCCAGGCATACAACTGCTAGGTGCGTGCCTGAAGGAATTAGAGTCAGCTGGCAATAGGGATGCTGGCATGCCACCATTCACCACAGCACTGTCCTCAATAGCTAAAGCTACAGAGCTAGCTATGCCCATCAGTGAGGAAACCAATGTACAGGAAAGATGTGATGTGTACCCAGTGGAGTATTATTTAAGCATAAAGAAGAAAGAAACAATGTTGATGATGGAATTAGAGGGCATCATGTTAAGTGAAATAAGCCAGATGCAGAAGGATGTGGATCACATTTCTCTCATAAGCAGATAAATCAAGGAATAGAAAACGTTCAAAAAATGGAGAGTATTGGGAGAATATAGAGAGGGTATGAGATAGAAATAAGGTCAAAAACATTAAATGTATGTGTGGAAGTGTCATCAAATTTACTGTTTTGCCAATAATAAAGTTTTTTTCAAGAAATAAAGGAGAAATGAGCCACATAAAGAGCTAAATGTTCTTTAGAATAACCAAAATTAAAAACTCAGTGTGTGGGCTCAGAAGCAAAACAAAGAGTGAATGAACTTGAAGACAGAACAATAAAAAAAAAAATTCAAACTAAACCAAAGACATTAAAATAGAGAAAAGGAAAACAATAAAGTCTTTTTAAAAATAGAGTAAAAATAAAAAGCAACATAAAGATAAAAAAATACACAGAGTTTAGAGTATGTTACTGTTTTGTCTTTGAGCTTTTTTGGCTACAGAAGAAGGGAGAGCTGCTAAAAGATATTTGATCATAAATGCTGCTATATTAATTCAAACCTATATATTTTTAGAATGACTTGACTTTAAATTTTAAGTCAGAAGATACGTTTAGAGAAAAAAGCATGCTTTTGTTTCCACCAAAAAAAAAAAAATGAGAGGCTTTAGATTCATTCTGGTTTAAAAAAAAATAAACTTTGATAGAAAAAGACCTCCTAAAAAATTTCCAATGAGAACAGATGGCCCAGATAATCCAATGTTTTAGAACACCTCTCTAGCAGTTTTCTCTGAGTTCTACATTCTATACAGCTTCAAAGAGACTTACTGAGATGACCCAGCTTCATAGAATACTCTAGCCAAGACTTGACCATAATCCTAATTTTTTTCTCGAGAACCCCGTAAGATTCCCAGTACTCCCAATTAGCAAAAAAATAGTCTAAAATCTATGCCTACATTCCCAAAAATTAGATTATAGATGTTTGTCTTTGTTCACATGTTGTTTACAAGTTGTTATAATAAGAAAAAAAGCTACACAAAAAAACATTAGATTTGAGTTTTGAGGGTTTTTAAGAGAGAGAGAGAGAAATTCTGTGGGACCATGCTCTTGTATACTGTAAATATTGGTTTAATAAAATGCTGATTGGCCAGAAGAAGGTGGGCAGGAAATACAGGCGGGTCTACCAGACTAAGGGAATTCTGGGAAGCAAAAGAGGAGAAAGAGAAAACAGCAAGGTGCAGAGGATGCAAGATGAGATGCACTGAGGAAAAGTAACACACCATGTGGCTAAACATAAAGAGAAATATGAGTTAAAGTATAAAAGTTAACAAGTAATAAGCCTGAGCCACAGACCAAACAGCTTATAATTATTATAAGCCTTTGTGTGATTTTTGAGACTAAGTGGCTATGGGACATGACAGGCAGGATAGAGAAACTTCTAACGTCAAAAAGGAGCAGGGCCTTCAGTTTGCTCTCCAGCTAGGGAAATAAAAATAAGAAGAAATAACTGGAGTAAGTTCAGAGGTAGAACAATGGCATAGCATGCACCAGCTCCTGGGTTAGATACATGAACAAAATCAACCAAACTAAGGGACAAATTCATTCACAAGAATTATGAAGTATATGGACAATGAACTATCACTGCTCTGGAAATAAAAATTTTAGAAGAAAAAAAAAAGCAGTAATGTCTTTTAAATGGCAGACAATTGGAGTAAGTTCAGAGGTAGAACAACGGCATAGCATGCACCAGCCCATGGGTTAAACACATGAACAAAACCAACCAAAGTAAGGGGAAAATTCATTCACAAGAATTATGAAGTATATGGACAATGAACTATCACTGCTCTTGACCTAACAACACTTACAAATATGTTGTAAAAGGTTCTGGTCCAGACTTTCTGGGCCTGAACCAGAGGTTTAGTCCCACTTTCAGCCCCACTTAGCCTCAAATAATCACACACTGGTTTATATTACTTTTACGCTGATTGACCTAGGGACCAGGTATATAATTTGCTAAATCCTTCATCTGAACTCAACCCATCTTGTTCACCTGTGCAGCTCAGCACCTTTTCTCAGAGCGGCATTTTCTCTGTGTCTCCTGGCAGCTCCAGTGACTCTGGCATCTGTGTTTGGCATCCGTGTCTGTTCTGAGATGTTCCTGAGTTTTCTTAGCCTGGTAGCCCTGCCCACACTTCCTGTTTGCCTTTGGCCAATCAGCTTTTATTTAACCCATAGGCGGGACAAATATTTACATTACCAGCATAATCTCACTACACAAATATTCCTGAACAACTGTGTAACAGAACACTCATTTGTTTGTATGGGAAGGGGAGGCATTCACCAAGATTCACAGTGAGACACAGATCCTGAGCCTAAAAGTTCATAGGTGGTATTCTCTGGTCTCAATAGTGTTAAGTGTGAATATCTTTAAAATTCATAGGATGTCTGGAAAGTAACATAATTCTGAAAAACAACTGCATTCAAGAAAAGAACCACACATAAATATATAAATATATTTTTAGCTCAAAAAGTGGAAGAAATAATACTAAAGATGGAAGAGCTTGAGTCAGTGCAAATGCCGGGTTAGCAAGACCCATCTCAAGGAATGAAAGCCAACAGGGCGAAGTCACAAATGCTTTTAATCCCTGCACTTCAAGGCAGAGGCAGGAGGATCTTTGTGAGTTCAAGGCCAGCCTGGTCTACAGTGTGTGTTCAGGATAGTCAAGGTTACAAAGAGAAACTCTGTCTTGAAAAACCAGAGACCCTACCTCAAGGAAAAGAAAAACTAAATAAAACATTTCTAAGAAAAAAGTTAATAACAAATTTTAGCACTCAAGAGGCAGAGTCAGGTGTGTTTGAGGGCAGCCTGGTCTACAGAGCCAGTTCCAGGACAGCCAGGATTACATGAAGAAACCCTATCTCAAAAAACAAAAATGATAATAAGTAAATTAATAAATAAATAAAAATTAATATTAGAAATAAAAGGTGACATCAATGTAGATTCTATAAGCATTAAAAGCTCATTAAAGAATATCAACAATTCAAAGTTGGTATTGCTGGCTGCTGAATATTTTTTATAGACTAATTCAGAATTATCTAATATTTGGAATTGTCCTAAGGGCATATCCTTCCCGTACCAAGTTACAGGTGTACTCTTTGTGCAGTGGGCTATCTATCACACTGGCACTCAGGAACCCTGGTTCCCCGGCTTTAGTAATGCCTCAAGTCAATGCAGTATCCAAAAAATACAAATAAAAATACTCTCACACATTTTCATGATGCCTACAGGTGGTGATGGACATTCCTGAAGGACAAGAGCCAACATACAGCCAGAACATTTAGAAATATATGCATCTGGGCTGGTGAGCAGGATCAGCAGGTAGCCATGCCTGCTGTCAACCCTGACAACCTGAATTGGATCCCTAGAGCACACTGCAAAAAGGAGGGAGCCAAGTCTCACAAGTTGTCTTCTGACCTCCATGTGTGCACACTCACACCCTCACATGGACACACACATACACACACACACGCATACACAATAAATAAACAAATTTATTTTTTAACTAAAAAAATATACATGTGCCATTAGGCCACTGAAGGGAAAATGCACATTCTTCTTGAGACAGCACACAGCTACTGTCTTAATCAATAAAGCAATTACTTCAGTCAATCTAAAAGGGGGTTGTGAATCCGAGAGGATAATCAAGACCTCTGCTGAAGTGTGAGTAAATAAAAGTAATTTCTGCCTTTTCATTACAAAAAAATTAAATTGGGGCTGAGACAATGGCTCTGTTGTTAAAGTGCTTACCAAGAAATAGGAGGACCTGAGTCCTGGGCAAGGCACAGGGCAGGGTGGTGCACACCTTTAGTCCCAGCACCAGGGAGGCAGAGATAGCTAGTGCTCCAGAGCTCACACTGACCAGCAGCTTAGCCAAATGCAGGAGCTCCAGGTTCAGTGGACCTCTCATGTCACAAAATAAAGGGCTGGACAGATGATGGCTCAGCAGGTAAAACTTGCCACCAAACCTGGGGATCTGAGTTTGATCTCTAGAACCCACATGAGGAAAGGAGAGAACTGACCCCCATGGGTTGTCTTCTAACTGCCATATACTTCACCACCCAAGCTGGCCTAGAACTCTCTGCCTAGATCAGAGTGGCCTTGAACTCACAAAGATCCGATTGCCTCTGCCTCCCGAGCATAGCGATTAAAGGTGTGTGACACCACACCCTGTAAATATAATTAATTAATTAAAATGGAGGGTCAAGGCCTTATCCCTACACACACACACACACACACACACACACACACACACACACACACACACACACATATATATATATATATATATATATATATATATATATACATCTTCCCCAGACACAAGGAAACTAATGGGTCTTGGAAGAGGACTCAAAGGTTAGAGTGCTTGCTGCATACGGATGTCTGGAGTTATAACCGCCAAGAACCTAGGTAAAAAAGTCTGGTGTGTCTGCACATACCTGTAATCCCAGTTGTTTTAGTTGGGAGTTTCTATTGCTGCAACAAAACACCATGACTAAAACCCAAGTTGAGAAGGAACGGGTTTATTTGGCTTATACTTTCATATTGTAATCCATCACTGAAGGGAGCCAGGATAGGAATTCAAAAAGGGCAGGAACCTGGAGGCAGGGGCTGATGCAGAGGCCATGGAGGGGTGCTGTGTTACTGGCTTGCTTCCCCTGGGTTTGCTCAGCCAGCTTTCTTGTAGAGGCCTGGGCCACCAGCCCATGGATGGCATCACCCACAATGGGCTATGCCCTCCCTCCATCAACTAGTTAAGAAAATACCTTACGGCCAACTCTTATGAAGGCATTGTCTCAGTCAAGGTCCCCTCCTTCCAGATAACTCTAGTTATGGCAAGTTGGCCTAAAACCAGCCAGCATACCAGTGCTAAGGGTGGGAAAGAAAGGAGACCAAAAGATTGGCTGGAGTTGATGGTTCCCAGCCTAGCCAAGAAAGCTGTGAGCTCCAGGTCAGTGAGAGAGGTATATAGAAATAGAGGGTACCACCTGACATTCTCCTCCGGCCTGTACACGTGTACATCCACATACATGTGCATGCACACATACACACAAATGAAGTGAAGCAACACCAATATTGAATCTATGTATTTACGACTGTATTTCTATATCGGTGTGTATATATTGGAGTGGAGCATATGAGAGCATTTTCCCCTGACAGAGATGTGGAATCCAAGCAAGCACAGAGGCCTCTGATTTCTCAGGAGCTGAGGTAGGCTCCCTGAGGGCCACCTGTGAGTACTGTACCTTCACACTGTGGGAATCCGATCTGTGACAGGATCTGCTTCAAGCTCAGCTTCCTGCTCTTCAGCCCATGCAGCTGAAGCCATTGCTCAGACGAGATGAGACTCTGCTCTGCCATGCCCTCTTGGTGTCGTTCTGTCTCTCCAGGCTCTGACGCTATTCCTCTGGGACAATAGAGGAAGATGATCCTAATTCCTCCATCTCTAAGTCAGGATCCGAGTCACAAGGGATATCCTGCAAGGAAAGTTGTCAAGCTCCTGTAAACATGAGGGGATAGGGATCTAACATCAGCATCACCATTGACTTAGTAGAAAACAGTGTAGTCATGAAATAGAATTTTATTTAAATTGTCAAGTTGTCAAGCTCCTGTAAACATGGGGGAATAGGGATCTAACATCAGCATCACCATTGACTTACTAGAAAACAGTGTAGTCATGAAATAGAATTTTATTTAAATTGTCAAGTTGTCAAGCTCCTGTAAACATGGGGGAATAGGGATCTAACATC